>JABBWB010000280.1:0-56364 GCA_016628085.1 Suillus occidentalis
TTTTCCTGATGCGGGAGACAGCTTGATATCTACGGGATGCATTCAATGTCAAAGGAAGCTGTTTTCTCAAGTTTTCCCATTCAAGTAAGTCCGCACCAGCTGTCTAGTGCTCTTGGGCAGGAAAGGATGAAGGTGCGGGGGCTATCAAAAGACGATGCGGGGCAGGTGGACCATAAGCGAGCTTAGGAGGTACCGTTGGTACTGACAGGGAAACAGGCACAATCAGAAATGATGATACATATGGACGACAACTCAGATGACACATGGAGTGAACGTCTGTACATATAACAAGCATGGATATTACAATATTTATTGGGGTGGGAATGGGAATAGGGAGTTGACTCAGACTTATAGTAAATGAATAGGCCAAGCGTCACACAGATCTGAGAGATACTAGCATACTCGAGTCAGGCTGAGGATACCCGATCACGGTGCCGAAAATAACATACCATGCTCGCCAGCGCTGGTGTCACTCGCTCATAGCATAGCCAGAGATATGGAAGGAAGTAACCTCATAGTACAGCCTGAGTACATTGTTGTGTTGATGATAGAGTAACTTACTTCAGATTGAATTTTTAAGTTCTTCGAGGGTCTTCAGGAGCTGAGTGACACTCCCCGCGGAGGAAATTAGATTGCAGAACATTGTTATTCGTGTTAACTTCGTAGAAGGATTCAGATTGGGAGAAGAAGCAGGAACAATAACAGTGCTTTCCAGAGAGTGTATTGCAGGGGGGTTTGAATCAGATGCGAAATTTGTTGCAGGAGTTGTTTTCAATGTTGAAGCCATGCTACAGTGTGGTACTAAGCCCCCCCGGAGCTTGAGGAGCCCAACCTAGCGTTGCTTACATAATGATGCATTGCATCCCCTGTATCGCGGAGTACATAGAGTCTCGAGGCCTCAAAGGGCCACATCATTGATTCCGATACCATACCATTGACCATCTTGATCCACCATGTCATCTAACGATTCTATCGCAGTAATGGGTATCTGGGCAGACGACAGAAATTCAATTCAAAACACACTGCCAGGACACCACAGAGTGGAGGAAGCCGTGGGAATTTTGCAAATTCACATGAGCAGACGTGTTACCAGCATGTACGGCCTTGAGCCTCCCTTGGATCCACTCGCCATGCGGGCGAAGTACCATCCAGGTAAGTTTCAACCCATCTTTGTTTGCTGCAGGGACCAACTCATCAATCCACTTCTCTTAAAGAGGTTGAGCCTTCAGAAACGCTCAGCATCTGCCGCTCTGTTGGTCTCACAGCAATATTCACTCCTAATCCCGAGACGGAACTTCTGATCAAAGCCAAATTGGCCCAGAGCGCACGAGCCAATCAGACATCCATGGAGCCCAAACCAACGTTGGCCACGGGTACTGCGATAATTTCTCCGTCAAGTACATCAGCAACCCCATCTCGCAAAGGTATGTTGTAGTGTTCGAATAGTTTACAGACGCTGATCAGTTGCCTGCAGCCAAAAAAGCTAAGAAACGAAACGCTGCGTCGACGGCCGATACCACTTTGGC
Organism: Suillus occidentalis; assembly: GCA_016628085.1. NCBI lineage: Eukaryota > Fungi > Basidiomycota > Agaricomycetes > Boletales > Suillaceae > Suillus > Suillus occidentalis. The sequence continues at coordinate 1,527 of JABBWB010000280.1, forward strand.
CAATACCACTTCGACAAACAATACCACATCGATGGCCAATCCCGCATTGACGACCAATCTCCCTTATGTGGCTATGGACAGCCAGCTTAAGGAGGTGCTGGCCTCGATGCAGAAGGAGATGGCGGAGATGCGAGGAAACACTGAGAGGGTTCTCGCCGAGAACGAGAGGATTCTCGCTCAGAACGAGAGGATCCTCGCCGAGAACGAGAGCATGCGCGGTGAGATCAAGAGCATGTGTGGTGAGATTGAGAGGCTCAGCAATGAGAAAGAGGGCTTGCGCGGTCACATCAAGAGCATGCGCAGTGAGATTGAGAGGCTCAGCAATGAGAACGAGGGCTTGCGCGAAGGCAACGAGCGCATCAACAATGATCTTGCCAGCGTTCGCAAGGATCTTGACACGGCGAGAGTCACACATACTCAGGACGTTGAAGCACTGAGAATAGTAAGTCGTCGCCCTTTCAGATCACCGACACTGACAATGATCTCTCTAGGTCACTTTGTCGTTAATCCCCTTACATCTTCGCGTCCTGCTCGACCATGCACGTAGTAAAATACTGGAACACCTCGGCCACGAGTCCTGGGAAGGACTTCGCAAGGACTCTAATGTCGATCAACTTTCGATCAAAATCTTCAATGGTCTCAAAGGGAAGGGTGTATCATATACCCCACCCCACTCATCCATCCTTTTCTTATGTTCGTATAATAACATCAGGCGGGCGGGAAATCTAGCTGCTCACACCGCAAATGAGGAAGAAGTCAGGCATGCAGTCTTGGCCCAGCCGCTGGAATCCCGCTGATCGAGAATGCTTGGAGAGCTTGTTTACATTTGCATACGAAGGGAAGGAACTCTAGCATAGCTACTATATCACTAATCTCGCTAAGATGCTCTCACTTGCTTGCTCCAGGCTGCTGCTCACTTGCTGTATGCTCCCAATTGTTTGTACGTACTGTGTCTATTTCGCTACACCAGTTCTCTGTATATCTACAACATATTCATATCATTTTAGTCGTCATACTCAACCCTTGTGCAGTTACATCGCTCCATCCCATCATCTAGTTCCAATACACTAGCAGAACATGCAAGCGCGGTGATGATCAGAGAATAGTAAATTTCACTATTGACCAACTTCTCAAGCATATCACTGGCTACAGTCATCAGCTCTTCTACAGCAATGACACTGTCTCCCTCTCCTTGTTCTGAATCTCGCCACTTCAGTCTGCAGAGAATATCATCCAATTTGCTAATGAGCCGCGTGAGATCATAGCCCTGAGCAATCTGCATACTCTGCCTTCCACATGGGTGGGAAGAAATTCGGAAACAGGATATGTCGTCAATTATGTTCCGCTCCATGTGCATTTTAGTCGTGTCCCACCGCTGCTGCCCTTTGATGGAATAGAGCAATGTAATCGACGACTGTTCGGGTGTGACTCGGAGTGCAAGTGCGGGGTCGAGGCCATAGTAGTGCGCCTGGGCGGCTTCGTGCAGGAGGTAACGGGAGTTGACAACAGGGTGGTCAGACTGAAAGCACGAGTTAGTTGGAAGCAAGTTTGAGTTATGAAACGTATGCATCAAGGATAGTAGATCATGATCATTTGGAGAAACTACACGATTTGCGTGGCTCCAAACACGAGTACACGCGACATAAAAGAGCGCCATAATTAAAGAAGGAAGTGAAGGCGACACTTACCTTCATAACAACGTCGATTCCATGCTCTGCCAGCACCCGCGGAACGAATTCCGATCCTCGATATGCCTCGCGCCTTCATGCAGGACCAACCGCATCAGCATAGTTGCAGAGATCAACCCACATATACGTACCGGAAATTGGATGCAAAGAGCGCGATGGCAGGTGTGCCCCCCTGGTGGATATGAAAGCCATTAGAAGATGTCGCAGACGGATGACAAGGAAAGAGAAAAGACTCACCCACGTCTTCTTCAACAACTCCGGAATGAGGTACGTTTCCCCAGCATGGTGGAATGACGCCACGGGGAACTCAAACTCATTTGTAAGCTGTCAACGGGCATCCATTAAACAACCAGATATAAGAAGAACAAAAAAACGCACGCGGACGATTCTGTCGAGGTCAACAGCCTCGTAGCAATGCACGGAAAGCTTCACGCGCCCGCGGAGCACATCGACGAGGGATTCCCACTGCAGGTCTTCAGGGAATGTCTTCCCTGCGAGGTCATCCCAGGAATTGGACTCCACTTTGTTGCAGAAATTATCTTGAGCGTCACGCAGCTTTCTGGCATTGTCGTAGGCGGCGCGGAAGTTCCACCCGGAGTCCAGGCGCGTCATGCCATAGACACGAGAGGGGTTTTCACCTTATAAGCGAGTGAACAAGGAGGATAGTGAGGCATCTTCTGGAACATACCACATGCATTTCTGTTAGGTATCGTTGAAAATCTAAAGATAAGTAAGAAGGAGGAAGTGAAATGACAGACTTCATGTGTCGCCAGCGGGCCGTGAGAGAGTGGTCAAAGTGAGAGCCATTGAGGGTGTATGGAGGCTCAAGGAGCATGGAAGAAGGTGAACGTTCAGTTGTAGGACAAAGCTTCATTATGAATGCCTGACCACCTAATTCATTGTCAGCAATTAGACAAAGTATGCATTGAGCCAGCTCTGACCGATATCATTTGCGCTCCCAGGGAGAATTTGCGCGGTGGTAACGCCTCCAGCCATAGCGAGTTCGTATGATGCGTCATCAAATACTACGCGAGGAGTCAGTTTGAGGAGTACTGACCTGAAAAGTTTAGAACCTGGTCGGTGAGTGATGGTGTAATACTTATCATCATTTCTGCTGTATGGCGCAGCTGCTGTTATCTGCACCACACCCATCCGGTATGAAACCCATATGTCCGGATGCCGACCTAGCTCCCCAGTCTTCTCGCCGTATTAGGTTGTTCAATCAAGGTCACGACCACCCTCATGAAATCAGATTCGTTAAATTTCCGTGTGGATCGCAGACTAACTAACAGCAGAATCCACATGCACCATCAACGCATTTCGGTTGCAATCTGGATTCGCTATCAATCTCTTTTAATCACTGTGACCTGGCTCATGCTCTTTCGAAATCACCCACTTGAAACAGTGCGATATGGCCTTTACCAGACCTTCTGCAATTCCGAAATTACACCCGCAACCAAACGCGGATGAGACCACTCACGCCAAGCTATGATACAAGCAGGAGTTTTACAGGGAATTCAGTCCGTTAGAGGTGAGCTAGACATCAGACCCTTTCATCTATACGCCATAGCCAATAGCTGTACAGGTGTCTGGACTTGCATTTAGTTATATAGGTGTGGTTCCTTCTATAGTGTAAGCCATTGCTAGGACGCAAGCCTATTGAGATTACATCCTTACTGACAAAAATTCATTCAGTTCCGTGCTCTTCTATGCGATACCAAATGGCGGGCCTTTCGCGATGGTTTGGGGTGTAAGCTTTCATCGCATGCAAAAAATACTGTTTTTTCTAAACATCGCACTTTCCCTCTGCACAGTGGGCAATCGCCTGCCCCTTTATCATGTGCATCGGGTTGGCGATGGCAGAGCTCGCGTCATCAGCAACTACTTCTGGTGGTGTATGTCCTCGACGCTGTTGCTGTTTCACACTTACCTCAATGGACTCTAGCTTTACTATTGGACTTACTTGCTTGCTTCTCCACGATGCCGCAACTTTTTGTCGTGGATAGTTGGCTGTAAGTCTCGCATTTCGATGTGATATGCAGCCAGTACTGATATCTACAGATTCGAATACCATAGAGACTATTACCGGAGTCGGTAAGTTTTTTTCATCAGCATTCCTCTGATCACGCAGTGGAACTAGCTTCCGTAAACTGGGCTTGTACAATTCAGATTACAGCAGCGATCAGGATTGCCTCCTCTGACTAGGCATATACGGCGAGCAACGCACAGCTCTAGTAAAGCTCATCCTCATCCAGAAGCGACACTCTTAATACTGGTTATAGTGGTATATACGCTGCTTTGGTTTTGTCACATGCTGTCCTCGTGAGCTTCGGTACCAAAGTTTTGACAAAACTACAGGGTCTGTGCACTTTGATGAATGCATGGTAAGTATTTCAGAGTTCGTCATGATCATTACTCTAAATCCTCCAATAGCCTCTGCTTGATCATCATCATCGCGCTCCCGATCGCAACACCACCGGATTATCGAAACAGTGCAAGTTTAGCGCTCGGGGATTTCACCAATTGTACGTATCGTCGCCTAATTACACTCGCAGCTCACGATCAGTTGTAGCATCTGGCTGGCCATCTGGATTCGCATTTATTTTGAGCTTAATGGCTCCTCTTCAAACAATAGGTTAGACATCTTCTCTTGAATCGTCGCTCCATTGCTATCTCTAATATAACAGGTGGTTATGATGCTAGCGTTCATATGAGCGAGGAGGCCTCAAATGCTGCTAGTGCGATACCATGGGCAATCGTAAGTGACACTAGAAAATAACCAATTGTCGTGTTTATCCCAGTCAGGTCAGTTCCATAGCTATATCGGCCGTCCTTGGTTGGGGTATGTGGAATGAAATCTCACTCTGACCTTGATAACATATTCTAATCCAGGAATTAATGTCTCTCTCGCCTTTTGCATGGGCACTGATGTCGGCAGCGTCTTCAATAGCCCTATAGGCCAACCTATGGCGCAGATTTTATTCAATTCGCTCGGGCAGAAAAAGGCCTTCATTCTATGGCGTCTCATAATTTCAGCAGAGCGCGTTGTAGTGCCGTGCGCCGTATTTACATCCTAATCACAAAGCAGGTACATGGTGGCATCGAACTGCCTCCTAGTTGGCTCCCGCCAAACATTTGCATTTGCCCATGATGGCGCCCTCCCTCTTTCACGGTATTTGTACCGGATCAATCGCTACACAGAAACACCTGTCAATACAGTGTGGTTCGGCGCTGTCTGCGTTCTGGCAATTGGACTTTTATCGTTCGTGAGTGCCCAAGCCATCAACGCGGTATTCTCAATCGCCGTCACCGCATCGTACATCGCTTTCATAACGCCTATCACAACCCACTTTGCGTTCAAGAATAATTTCAAACCCGGTCCGTTTTATTTGGGGAGACTGGTGGGTGAATTGGCAGCGATGTATGCTCAAGCTAATGTTGCAGTGTCAATTCAGAGCTTTCCAGTCGCTGTGATTGCTGTGGTGTCTTCTTCTTTCCCGCGACCCCGCAAACGACGACACAGGAGATGAACTATACGGTTGTGGTGCTTGGAGGGTTCCTGTTTCTGGCCGTTTCCTGGTATTATTGTCCAGTGTACGGGGGCGTGCATTGCGACCCATTTCCAACTTTTCACCGGCTATGGGAAGTGAAAACAGATCCGAGGATTGGATGTTGGAGAAGGAACAGCGTGATGCAGATATTTTTGTCTCGGTGGTAGATGTATAAGTAGTGTTCCTCGTCGATGTACAAAAGTGGTTCATGTGTAATTCATCGGAACATCTTTCATCACATGTAACTATTCAGTTGGAATTTGCAGCAAAGTCAAATCTTCAACAGTAGATATATCCATATGTATAATCTTAAGCTTTGCTGCGGACCGCGGTCGTGTCGTTCATGATTTCATGAGAGCTCGATAATGTCAATCGTGTGTTTACTGTTAGTTGCTATACATATCCGTACATACCAAAATGCTCGGGCCCTACGGTACGAACAAAGCCCCTACCTGCTCACACAAACAAATCTGTACGTCCCAACGTCTCCGATATAACCCCCACCACCTTGGCTTCAAACTCGAAAATGTCCCCACCACGGTATGCCACAAGGTCCTGAGGCATCTCCCTCTGCACACCGAGCGCCTTCTCGAGATTAGTCATGGCGAGCGCGAGAGCCGTCGTGCAATCAATATAACCGTTAGACGTGAGGAGAGACTGGGATTGGTGTGAGGAAACATGTCATGAAAAGTAGTCCAACGCAACATACACAGCCGACTTCGAAACGTGTATGCCGCACGTTGTGTTCGTCAACAACGCCAATGGCTACGTTGACGCCAGCCTTCAACAGGGCAGTAACCAGACTTTCACGCGTGATGAGCGGGCCCGCGAGTCTATGTGATGGACATATTAGTATCCTTGATCGTATACGAAAAAAAGAAGAAAGGGCTGAGGGTACTTACATCCTCCGCTGTTCCCAAGTCGACGGGTATGGCGTGCTCTGCGAGACGATCACGCTCACACCTGCCTTCGCGATCTCATGTGCAAGGAGATGGGCCTCAGTTGCCCCTGCGAAGATCATACGAAGCTCCCTCCCGGAATAAGCTTCGTACTCATCCTTGAGCCGAAGCAGGGTCGCCATAATGTCTGCGCTCTCGACGTTAACAACGAGCGTGGTTTGACCCTTGAGTCTGGATATGAGTGTTGATTCAATGCAGGAAATCACGATAAACTAACCTTTTTAACGCTCTTGAGTACCTTATCCCCGCCCTCTCCGAACAACATATTTCTCAGTGCTGCCACCTGCGTGCTTACGCCTACCTTTGAAGACATGCTCACGGCCACATGCAACGCGACCTCGTCAACAACGCTCGCATTTTCCACTCGAGCATGCGCAGCTCCAGGTGAGAATGCAGTGGATGCGCCCTGCAGGAAGGTTCCAGAGGGTGCAGTGATAACTGTCGTGACGCCGCCGCGATAGGCAAGTCTGCAATCCAAAAGGTCAATTCAGAATAAATGCAGACAGAAATGAACACTGTACGTACGGCAAATTCTGACCACCAAACATGGGCCCGTCCTGTGCTCTCATGATTGATTGTGTCACCCAATATGGTTGGCAAATCACCATCCAGAAGGTTTTAAACTTCCATCATTCGTGCTCGGCTCCAGCCTGATCTCCACGAGTCCCAATGGCGCTAACGTACTTCATGTGTCGCCAGTGGGGCGTGAGAGAGTGGTGAAAGTGAGAACCATTGAGGGTGTAGGGAGGCTCAAGCAGCATGAAAGAAGGTGAACGCTCAGCTGTAGGGTGTAATTACATGATAAATGCCTGACCGCCTGGTTGAAGATGAGTATTTGGACCAAGTATAGAACGAGACAGCGCTAACCGATATTATCCGCGCTGCCAGGGAGAATTTACGCTGTGGTGACGCCTCCAGCCATAGCAAGTTCGTATGACGCGTCATGGGAGGCAAGATGGGGCCTTGTAAGAGTTCGTGTCGTCTGCACCTGCAGGACATGGGATCTCATGTCTATGTACAGTAGCAAAGAGACCTACCATCTAACTCTGGCGCACTGCCGACGCCAATATGGGAGTGTAAATCCACAATTCCAGGGGTCACCCAAGCCCCATGAGCATTGATGATCTCCAAGTTCACGCTCCCTAACTCGAGTTGCTGGATCACTGAAAGAGGAACATTGCTGATGGCTTTAATAAGACCGCGGTGCATGAGCAGGTCTCCAGCGAGGACTTCGTGCCCATCGTAAGCAGCTGTCCAGATAGTTGCATTACGCACGAGAACAGGCTTCGTGTTCTCTGCGTAGCGGTTGCTCAGTATTCGTGCATGGAAATGGGGTGGAGGCCCGGGCCCAGGTTTGGCGTGTGTATAGGCGCATTTGGAAAGGATTTCGAAGCGACAGACGAGTTCGTTACGTTCATATGAGTCGGATCGAGAGAACATGGAAGACAGGAAGGTTGATGTTGATGAATGGAAAAAGACGAACAGGACGAGGGTGATGGTGAATAGGAGCAGGCGAACCCGGTGACGCGAAGGAGGTCGTATAGACAACGGTGAGCTACCCATTGTGTGAGACTTGGGTGCCAGTGGCAGGCAAGCTTGACCGTGACTTGAGCTTCAAGAAGTTCATTCTAGTACTTGATCATCAGAGTCGTGGCAGGTCGTGGCCCGTGAGTAACTGTGACGGTGACCATTCGGCAGCTTTCAAACTGGTTATAAATTACAAATATCTCTTCCGCTTTCGCCCTGTGTGCTGTCTCAGTCAATACTAGAATTTCAATATGTCAAGGCAAGAGATATATTCCATGTCCAAAGTCAAATATTGTCATGCTGATTGTGACCTCACTGCAGTTCGCGTCTTGTCCATGGCAGACATATTACGGAGGCTTTTGGTCCCCCTGCTAGTCCACTGGAAAACTTAGACCACAATGAACCTGAACCACAGTCCATACCCATTCTTCCAGCCAAGATATACCTGGTTCTGATTAGAGGCCCCAAACCTGGCATTTATTTTGATTATGGGTATGTGGGACCTGAGTGACTGTGATCATTGGCTGATTCCAACTAGATTCATTGTCAATAGTTACCTTCGAAAGCTTCAGGAGACACTACACCTCATGTCTTACACAACTCATAGCAAGAGTGATGCTCGCCTTGTTTTTGCACAGGCAAAGCAGGCAGGTTTAGTAGCAGATGATACCACCCTGCGGGTTTGAGTGATCTGGAAATGATGCTATATATTTATATACTAGTTTTTGCCTAGGCTCATTAACCATTAATAAATGCTACAAGTGCATGTAATAGCGAGACACGTCCAACTTGAGGTTCTGGAGCACGTGCCGTGACGTTTGGTGTGCAGTCGGCCGCCACAACGCTCCCGATCTTCGTCTATTTTAGGCAAAGTCACTCCCCTTTATCGACATTGCATGTCGATGAAGAGTCTGGAGCCACAGAGGCACAGCGTGCTCTGTTCCGGGCCCCAGCATCCTCCCCGATCACTGCCTGGTCCCGCGCAGTTCAGTTCCCCAGGCCACGACTCAAACCCAAGTCCATACCAGTTCCCACCACCCCTGCTGACTCCTGGAACCCCGCTACCAAATGCTGGCGGTCATCCGCTGCCACAGGTTGATGAATTCTTCAGTAGGCCACCTCAGGCTGAAGCTGTAAAGCCGCCAGCGCAGGAATATCGAACACCGTCCCATAGTATAATGCGTCCCCCTAGTGTAACGCAAAATTTAGTCACTCCATCGTTTCAGGGGGGGACTCCATACCTGGGACACAGCTCACGCACTCCATTCTCAGGCAGCGAGTCCTCTGGGTCTCGTGCACCCTCTCTGGGACCTGGAGGCGACTATGGTCAGCTTTCAGGTCCTGCACATCATCAGCCTCATATGATGCCGCACCTAGGCTTCAATCGCGGACCTCTGTATCATGATTCTGCGGGGTACGAGCTTCAGAACTCGGTTTCAATCCTCACTGCTAGGATGGGAAGTTTAGAAGAAGCGAATCAGCAAATATATCAGCGCATGATTGCGGAGAATGAGAAACTTGCCAAGGAGCTAGACTCGACAGTGACCTTGGTCAAAACCCTCCAGACGGAGATAGCCCAGATTACGATGGCACCAAACCAGGCACTAATGGGGGAAAAAAAATCTGTTCGTCACAACATATCCAACAAACATCGCGCTTTGAAGGTAAGCTTAGGTTTTCTGGCACAGTGAACCAATTAATAACGCACCATAGGGTCTTCTGCACCCACTCTTCTATGACCTGTGCAACGTTAACAGCAACCTAGCCAAATCAAAGCGCATCAAGTTGCTTTGCGACGTCAAACCATTGGAGACCGGCAAACCATTTGAAACGGATGAGGATGGCAGGAAGATTTGGTTTCCAAAGTGGCAAGCTAATGTAGACGATGATGTAAACGCTGCGTTCATCCAAGAAGTGGTTACCTTGACGTGGAATAACGAGAAGGTGAGATCAAGACATTTTTGACGATTTGAATCTCACCATAAAACGCCAGGACCTTCGAGAGAAAAACGGAAAAGGCGAAATCCCTGACACTGCTTATGAAACTGCAATCATTAGCGAGTGTGCCAAGGCATATTTTCGAAACATACACAAGCAATACAAGGAGCTCAACGATGCAGAGTTGGGACTGAAGGCTTTGGCACGGAAGACTAATAGCAAACACCGTTCCCGTCGGCAAGCGGTCAGTTGAACCATGAAGTTGCACACTAAGTTTTGATGAGCTGACACACCTTAGGCTACAAACCGCCGTCGAAAGGCTGCAAAAGCTTACGAAAATGAGACAGGGATCCAGGGGGTAATGGCAATCCTGGACACCGATTTTGCGTCAGATATACTATCTTATGCATCTGATCAAGAACTTAGTGAGGACACACTGGAGAGAAGGAAGGAGGCGGGTGTTGGTGAAGGCGCTGATATGGTCGCAGGTTTGCAGTGGAGGAGCCCTGATGTAAGTTTATACCATCATTTTTAAATGCTATCGAATATTTACTCACATGTCTTGAAAAGTTTGTTGCATTTGGACGCTGGCTCACTCTGAAGAACAAGAGAGATCCTGACAACACCAACACAAATGAGCCAGCATCGAAGCGCCGCAAGGTCGTAAAAAAGAAACTCACCAAGAACACCTTCGACCTCGCACCAAGTAAGATGAGCAAAGACCCTCCATTCGCCAGCAAGAAGACTGTGCCTTTCAAGTCAATGATCGCCAAATCCTGGATGGAGAAATACCCAGACACGGTATTCCTTGAAGGCGGGGAGTGGTTGGATGGTTTCTATGAGAAACACAAGGACAAGCATGAGGACTTCTATAAGCAAGACCTGGTGTTCTTGAAGGAGTTGAATGAGTGGCATGAACACGGGGATTTGAGTTCTGAAGATGAGCAAACCGGCGCTGACAAATGATGCATCCCGCTCACTGGCAAGTTTGTTGTCACTGTAAATTTTTTTTGCGCAGTGTTAGTATATATCTTGTACGAGAGTAGACCGTACCTTTGAAAGATTAATTGTTGCCCAGACTTTCGTTTTGTTCTCACCGATGGAGACAGTTGTCATTCCAAGCTGGCTGACGATCCAGTCTGGCTCGATAAGGAGTGGCAGTTGACAGTCACGATCCTGATATTCTCCTAATTCCCAAAGGCATACACCGACAGTTGAGCTTTCAAAGTGTCAGCAGGTTCATGAAAATAAACAATGATGTAACATACAACATATTCCAAACTAAATTAGAGGTCTCACCACCCCACGGCTTGAACCATCTCATCCGGGCGAACCACATTGTTTTCTCTTCTCCATGGAAATTCTGATCAAGCTGAAAGATTTCCAATATCTCACCATGGGCTTGTCTTGGCAACGTGTCAGTTGGTATATGAACGTGTACAAATGAGGAGCGGTTGGATCCGACTGTACGGGAAGCATAGTAACGCTTCCCTTCAACGATGACATAGTCAAAGAAGACCACCTGGCGATTGAGGGGAAGACTTTGGGGTACAACGGCATGATCTGTGCGACAGTGAACAGGCATGTGTGGAAACCGGAAGCATAGCGTCTGAGCTAGAAGCCTATAGGTGTCCATAGACATGTCCCTCTTGCGATGTCGTGGACTTAGCGAATATATTTGAACAGCTAATAAAAACACGTTAGTATGGAAAACAAGCCTAATAATGACTCACCGTCGATGGCAGCATCATCAAGATCTTTTGTGAGTGCCACTAAACCTGCCACAGTACCTCGTTCCTCATTAGACGCCTTGATCATGACATTTGCGACTTCACGAGGAAGTGTCTCTGTTGGATACTGGTGGAGAGCATAGGTCTAACCAAGTAAGTGTAACTACATATGATATGAAGTAGAAAACACACCATTCGGCCCATCTGACATGTGCGCTGAAACTCACTGAAGAAGGTGGTCTCAAGCTCTCCATTTGCATGGTTGTTCGTTTTGTAAGATTTGAGGACCTTATTCAAACGTTCGAAAAGGAAAGTCCAGAAGTCATGTAGAGGTCCAAAGTTTCGTGCGTACTCGACAACATGTGTAGCGTAGTGATGATTGGGCTTGACGACGTTTGAACCATAAAGCTTAGATATAGATATCAGTACTCGCGTCCGTAAATCACTTACAGACAACTTACATTAAGAAGCTCGGTACAGTAAGCACGAAGTAATTGATCCGCTTCATCGAGGTCCTTGTCGCTGAGCTGATGTTTTATTAGTATGCGAAGCGCAGCAGATAGTTTAAGGAAGTTGGCAGGATCCTTGGGATGAAGGGAGAACTTTAGGTCATCAGCCTGCAGGTCTATCTCGTCCATACATCCTGAATCTTGCTGGAAGAAGTGAGCTGTTGAGGACATGCCAGATGCGGATTCTCGTGGCGGTGGACAAGATCGGGGTTGACCTTCAGGCAAGTCTGAGACAGTTTGCTCCATCGCTTTGCGTTTCCCCTTCCTCTGAGCTGCCCTTGCCTTCTTTTCAGCAGCGACTCGTGCCTTCTCAGTCTGTTTGATGGCAGTAAGTCTCAACTTCTCATTTTTCTTTGCGTCTTCATCAGCAAGCTTTCGTGAGGCGATACGTGCTTTCTCCGCCTCAAACGCATCTTTACCACGCTTTTTCGCTTCAGCAAGTGCTTGCTTGTCTTTGGCTTTGCGAGCTGCCTGGGCTTGCTTATCTGCCTCGGACCTTTGTATCATCGCAAAACGTTGCTGCAAGACCTGATTGTCGGTATCAGAGGGTAGGCAAGTTGACCACAATTGTGGAATCTGAAATTCCACAAGTATGAGATGGTAAAAGTACAAGACAAATCACGTACGATGATAGGGCCATAAACTGTCGAGAGCAGTAGCCATTGGTCAGCTGTAAGAGAGCCGCCTGACGGCATACCTATATCAGTAGGGAGTTTACCACAGGATCCTGGAACAATGAACTACGAGAGTGATTAGTGAAGTAATAGAACAAAAAAGACAATCATACGTCAGCCAACATCTCGTGAAATGTCTGCAGCTCGTAGTTAGGGCGCAAAATCTTGTTTTGCACCCAAATATTATAAAAATGTGTTTTAACAAGACCTTCGAACATCAGATCAGGCGTGAGGTACTAAGGGAGGGTAGTGCACTTACCAAGAAATAAATTGTGCATTGGATCAATGATCACCTGCTCGACAATATTGAAATAAGGTAAACGCGAGAGCTGCGTATAGCGTGTTGCAAAATCCTTGACAAAGGTTTTGCGAGCATTTGGCGTTGTCAGGTTGCGATACTGGTCTCCTAGTTCGCGGTGTTGTGCATCTGTGCGCACTTTGAAAGCTGGACATGTCTCGTCAGTAAAAACCAGACAATCAAGCCCCCCAATGGAGATGGTTGTATCTACATACCTCCCTTCTCAAAGGCAGATGCCTTATCTTTGCTGGCGATACTGATCCAGCAACATGTACAAAAGTTAGTGTGAGAGTGAGAAGCGAAACCGCCGATTTTGTGAGCAGCTGGCTTATCGCACACAACAGCTACCAATATCACTCGAACGAGGCGACCTAGATTGTCATTGGTGTTGATACAATCTAAATATGTGAGTTGGCTTACCTTCTGGACACGACTCAGTAGGTACCATCATACCATCTCGCCATAATCGAAGGAGATCAGAGATGATCGGTCGAAGAAATCGTTGGATTTGGTCGGGATTTTGTTCCTTTGGGCCCGGTAGTATACTTGTACACATTAAGTTGGACGTGCGATATCTAGATACTATCATGTGAATATAAACATTAGCACAAAGATCAACTACACTTACCGATATTCTGGGGGCAGATTACATATTGAGAACGAGGTCGGACATGAGGAGTGCGACGGGGCAATATTGCTTCGTATATAGGAAAACCTGTTGGAAAACAGAGCAAATAGGTTGTGAGAAGGTAGATATGAAGTATGAACTCACCAGTCAACTCCGAGATTGACACCTATTCGTAGTTCACCATTTGGCCCCCGCCGCTCGTGAGGAAGATTAGAAAAGAACAAGCTGCCATCAGGTGATTTCAGCTTGGTTTTGCACATACTACCGTCAAATATGTCGGTATATTGCTTCGGTGTGCGCGGTTTGGAGCGCCAGCTATCAAGAAGCGCCTCGAGACCAGGTATCTTCAGCAGGGATTTTAACTGATGGGAGAGAGGAAGATAAGGATACTTCACTACTGGTATCTTCATGGCGCGCTGGTTTCCACGGGCGGTGAGATCAGGAAGAAAAAGATCTATGCGACAATTTGGGCACATATCCTGTGATTTTGGCGAACATGCTGGAGGAAAGACATCGCGACAGGATGGACAGACTGGTAGTGTGTAGATAGGCTTGTCGACACCTAGAACTCGATTGCTCGATTGAAGGGTGACAAAGGGTGTCTCAATGTTGGGTGAAATGGAAAGCAAAATAAATCCGAGAATAGTAAGCAGCGCATTGCATGCGACCCTTGGGAGATGAAATTGTAAGTGAAGCCATGAAACAAGCGCATATATTGACAGAAGGTGACCAGGAAGATGTGTTAGGTCTGCGGTGTCTTCCGCAGACAAATCATCTGGGATCAAAAAGGGGTCTGGATTATCCTCGCCAGGTTGTGCGGGTGCTGCAAGATCCTCGTATTCATCAGCATTATCCTCTATGTCAGGATCAACATCTTCTTCCTCGTCCTGGTGTTCTTGTGCATATTCCAAGGCCCTTTGAAGTTCCTGATCGAAATTGGCCCGTTCCGAATCAGCAGGAAGGTGATGTGCGTCATGAGCTGTGAGCGGCCGTGATCCTGCAGCTGCTGCAGGATTATATTCATCAAAGTGATCAACAGCTGTGAGTAATGCATCTGGACTACGAAAGGGGCCAAGGTTAGGCATGGCATCGTCCTGATGGAGATCTTCGTGTCTAAGACAGCCAGTGTCGAGTACTGCAGAATCTGAAAAGTGGGGCTCAAAGTGTGGCGACAGTGGTGGAGCAGGTTCGTGTAATGAGACGGCAAAACCACGAGGAACAGGGCCCACATCAGACTGAGGTCCTGGTATGATGCGTCCGCCAATGCGCTTGTAGTGATTTTGTGATTGGAGAGTTTCATTGAGCAAGTTCGAGCGTTTATGATTGCGAACTACGTGCGCAGGAACAAGTGCACCGTTGCATGTAGTGCAGTTGCATCGTGGCATGTTAGGTGAAGACAAGTTATCAAAGACGCATCCAAGGGGTTTCAGCCTATCACGTGAGCAGATCCTAGAGCATGCGACAAGTAACAGTTCATAAAATTTCAAACGGTGTTAATACATAAAATGTTCCCCAGCTCTGTTTGCTCATGACCTCACGCTACATCAGACTTTGACGTGGTTGGTTATTCCGATGAGGACGTGCATCAGCAGCGAGGTATTTATTGAGTTCTTCATAGGATTCGAGAACAACCCATCTGCATGCTTCTACCTCACCTGTCTGTCTATCAGCATGGGCTACACGTGCCTCTGCTTCTTCGATGACACGACGAGCCGAGCCTGAGAGGTGAGCACTATTGACGATTCAGTGGTCTGTAGAGTAGCAATCACAGGTGGGGAGGGAGGGTCACGGTTGCGATCCCTCTCAGTCTCATAGTCTTCTTGTCCTGTAGAGGCACACATGCCATCTATGAAAGCGTGGGCTACATTAATAAACATGCTAGGGTTAGGATTAGAAACACGCACCTTCAAGGTTAGGCCCTGGGTCTCTGCACCCATGCAGGTTGGAGAGAAAGGGGTGGTGGGAGGAGCGAATGGGAGGCGGGACAGTGCGCAGCTTTCAGCATGAGGGAAGGGCCATGGGTGGGAAGGATAGATCTATAAGGTGTTAGTATATGTGCATAAATGAGGAGCCAATGACTCACCCAAGGATGCCTCGACAGCGAGTTCTGGGTTCTGGCTAAGCATGTGGAACATGTTCAAGCTCGAATTTGTCCGTGAAAGCGTCTCCCACTTGCTGTCCTTTTTGCCGGCAGCGAAGACACCGCTTGGACCCATTACTATTGCCATGGGTAGGCCCTTGGTAATTTTGCCGAACTGCGATAGATCCCCAGCCTTAGGAGGCGCGCGTGGAACAGAGCTGCCACCTGCAACAGCCCAGCTGTCAGGACCACGTTCTTGATTCCGGTTGGGGCTAACACAGGTCTCAGTACGAAATAAACATTTCCGGCGATGCAAGTCTATCTTACCAACTCATGAACGGCAGTAATCGTTGTGAGCGCAGCAACAGCATTCCAGCTGACCCATTTACGGTCATGCAACACAATGACGTCCTAAGATCACGATGATAAGAACAACCAACCGACAAATAAAAAACATTGCGACAAACCTGAAGCATGAACTGCATACGAGAGCTGACATTTAGGCTCTTGCCCAGCTCCTTCATGCGCGTGAAGTAAACATCCATATGTGCGCAGGCTTTCGGCGTGTCAAGCAGCTGACCAACCATCTTCAACAGCATGCACAAGCTCTCAATCTCCTCTTCCTCGGGGTTCTCAATGTTGCCCAACAGCTTCTTCACACTCGTGCATGATACGCTCCATGAGCATCTCCAGCCAACCTTCCGATGCTGGTCCTACATTGCCATTAACAGCTGGTGGAATAGGTGTGTGCAAAAACTGGTTCGGGTGCAGAGGCGATGACTGATGGTGCAGGTAATGAGACAATGGTGAGATTGATGGTATGAGGACTGCCACGGGCTGCGGTCGTGCATCGGTAGGATGGTGAGGTCACGATGCGTCGAAAGAAGGACGTTGGATTGTCTGACAGACGCGGGATGTCCCCGGGTGCTCGTGGTCAATTGGTTTTGAGCACAAGAAGAGTTAATGAAAGCCAGAGGGGTTTTAGAAGATGAGTACTAGTAGGGTGGTAGCAAATGTCAAATGAATCCAGTGAAAGAGCAAGGTGCCATAGGACTGAACTACTGGGCGGCGCAAGGTTCAGAGCAACTCTGGACGCCCTGGCCAAGGTTTGCTGAAGCAATGGTTACTGACCAAGGTTCAGAGCAACTCTGGACGCCCTGGCCATCCCCATGCACAAACTGAGTTCATAAGACACCTTGCCTTCAGACAGCAGAGGATATCGCTGTCGAAATTCAAACAGACGCAAGAAGTTCAACAGCTTGTGCACGTGACGTTTGTCAGAACTTTTCACTTATGATTATTTGGCTCTAACTAACCGACAGCGAATTTCGGAATGGTGGATATAAGTCTAACTATTTTGCGATGAAGTCTGGTGCTACAGCATCATCGACAAGAGAAGTTTGAGCTAGGTCGTCCAACTGATAGATAGTATTAAGTGTCAATATCACAGACAGAAGAACGAACTTACAGCCTGCCTGGCCTTGTACCAGCGGGTGAAGTCTGGTGGAGTCTCTTTCTCCGTGTCGCTACTATTGAAGGTCTCTTCTGCATGGATCCTTGCTGCGGACTTCTTCCAAGTACATTAGTTAGTATTTAGCTAGTTATAAGGATGCATAGTACTTACCTTATATTTCTGGGCCTCTTGCCAGCGCATGACTTGAAGTCGGTCAGGAGTTTCTGGTTCGGTGGCGCTGAGATCAACATGATCAGGAACTTGTAGTAATCTGGGCCGCTTGGTGGGCCGTCTGAGTGAGATTTCGACTGTCTACAAAGGCACTTAGTTGGTTAGTTGTATTGAATCTGAAACTTACCATAGGCCCTGGCCGCTTGGTCTCAAAGGTAAAACTGAATGTCTGCAGTTTCGAAGGTAGTTCAAGCTTGATTTTGTCTGCATCGTCTGACATGGTGGGTGTAGATGATTGACTTAGAGAATTTTTCGTAGAACATACCTTATTGAAATCTAATCCAAAACACAGTGAATTCCCGGGTTGATTAGAGTCGGAACAGCACAAGAACAGCAAATGTTTGAAGAGAATAAACGGATGTCGGAAAAGATATGGCGGCGAAGTCCGCAAAGAGTCTGTTTACAATTGTAGTCGAAAGCTTCGTTTCAAAATTTACGATACGTCGGATTTGTGTCGGATTAGCAGCTAGGTACGTTTTGTGTCTAATCACTTACCCTTTCTCCCTCGGATTATGGTCTGATCAATTTCTCACTTCCGCAGTGAATGATAGTTAGATACCTGTATAAAATATCCGCAATCTCGGCGGCTCAGCCGTTGCTTAACACAATGCCATCGTGATATATATCTCTGCATTGATCGCTCTCAAGACATACGAACAGGTATACGCTCAGCTTTCCTACATGTACAGCATGTGATCACACCTTCCAGACACTCTAGTACTTCCGCTTCTCTCGCACGGTATACTTGACAAGGGGCCACTACTATTTGCATCCTCCTTTCCTGTGCTTGAAGAATTGCCTCGTACAGTTCTCACAACCTTGCACGAGCACTGCTAGGGGTCAGTTTGCTGTTCTGGCCGCTTGAATAACCTCATGTTGCGTACAAGCATTGTTTTCGTAGCACGTTAAAACTCTTCGACCTGCCGGCCAAACAGCTGCCAACTCCTGGAGCAGTGCCCTGTAGGAATTCAGGTGTGCAGGGCGATGTAGTCGCGACTCGCCAAACAACTGTTTTCGGCGTGATCACACGCTGGTAATCATCACTCGAGAAAACACTTAAGGCTATCTACCTCTGCAGGATAAAAGCTGCAAAGAGAGGTTTGTCCTATCATCATATTCATTTCCTTCACTTCTCTTTATTCGTCTTACTTCTGATCTCCTGGCGAGAGCACTTTCTATAGCGATGTTATTATTCCATCGATTGATGCAGCAGCTATAATATCTGGTTCGCAATCCTACCCAATATCGCAGCGCGATGTGCTCGGTCCCAAGACCATGCTTACCGTAGCCAATAAGGACATCGCTCCCGATGGCTTCGAACGCTCGTGAGTCTGCTGCAATGATGTCAAAGCTCCATCCTAATTGTTTAACAGAGCAACACTTGCTAATGTCACAAGTCCTCGATAATACCGCCCCACGCATGCAGGGGATTAGGTACTGGTGGTTGAATATGCAACCCTTGACCGTGGTATGGCAGCTTAGAAGAGACGGTAGGTCCGTTGACAGAACCAGACTTGATGAAATCTGTGCAAGGCTCCACTTATTCGAGAATGCCGATTGCGGCCATGAAAATATGCGACAGATGAAAAGTTGATGTTTGAGACGCTGGACTTAATCGTAGCGTCACGCGAGCGGCTTGTTGGAGAACAGGGAGCAATGGCGCTGCACAAAGAGAATGAGCTTCAAAACGGAGTGAAAGCAAGACCCATGCCATCGCAGTCCTGAGAAACCAGCGACAAGCGTCTGCAGAGTATTTTGTTCGTAGCCCGCTGCAGTCCCGCAGCATTGGCTGTGATCAGAATGTTTTCAAGGATCCTTAACCAAACAAAGGCGTCTTTGTAGCTTCGTAATAACTGTACTTGCATCTCTATCCAGGACAGACGAAATGACTTCAAAACCAGGGAAGTCGTTGCCTTGGCAATACAATTCAGGTTGGCAAGCACCTGTAAAATAATTCGAATTAAGGGTAAACGAAAGTGTTGGCACCACAGACCTCCAACACTGCACGTCGCAACGCTTGATCGCGAACCGAGCTCTGCACAAGACTGGAAAGATGCCTGCGTTTGAGCACCTTCCCATCTTCTGTGCTCGTCATACCGTCAGATAGGAACCTAACGATCCATCCACGCTCTCGCTTCCAGTCATCTAAAGTGCCATAGAACATGTCGTATGGCATCGGCACATTGGTCACGTCGAGTTCTGGGCGCTGAAGAAGGAAGCGCGCCGTGCGCGGGTAGATAAAATTGGAAGGATAAAACACCCCACCAAGAGCGTGAGATAGAATCGATGATACCAACGAAGGCAGTTGTGAGGGAGGACCATCGGATGGTGGTTTGATTAGGTTCTTCAGGAGGTTAAAGATATACAATGCGTGCTGCTTTTCTTGCATGCCCAAAAGCTGACAAGGCGTGAGCATTCCGACGCCTTAGCATAACGAACAACAAAATAACATACGAACCTCCACAGATTTCCACACCCTTGCCAACAAGCCGAGCGAGGCTTCACGAATCTTTCATCTTTTGCAGACAAACAGCGGATAAGCAAACTAAAAACATTCGATCGGAACGTCTGCACCCATTCGAGCGACGAAGCCGGGGATGATGCGCAAACATTTGGGCGACGAGCAGAATCACAAATAATGGATCGTAAACCTGCTCATCCAGGCCAACTTTCTCGTCTTCCTGTAGGTGTCAGCTTTTCAGCCCCATATAAGCAGAGAATGCTCAACACATTTCGATCCGAGGCAGAGATGGTCCCGCCGTATATGCGCATGAGTAGAATGACGTGTGTTGGTGGGGTGGAGGCGGAATAGAGCAATGATATAACGGATGACAAGATCTCTTCGAGATGAGTTTTCAGAACCGCATAGTTTCAAGAACTGGGGGTGTTGAAGTATATTCTGCAGAGCTCGATTCACAACGACGGGCTGAAAACGCACATATTGAGCCTGAAACTGCACAAGAGGACAAGATAACATTACCTTGAGGATGAGCAATGCAGCCATCATCGAGGGCAACGGTATCAACAAGTTGGTTCTGGATGGTGGCGGTCAATAGAGGATTTACAAAGCATGCCTTTGCCATGAATCCTTGCCTGGCGAT
Source organism: Suillus occidentalis (assembly GCA_016628085.1). Lineage (NCBI taxonomy): Eukaryota > Fungi > Basidiomycota > Agaricomycetes > Boletales > Suillaceae > Suillus > Suillus occidentalis. The sequence goes on from JABBWB010000280.1 coordinate 21,894, forward strand.
TTTCGCTGCGAGCATGATTTAGCCGAGGTACATGAAAAGTTCAATCTAACGCACTTCATCAGGCTAGAATCGGTCCTCTTCGTCTTCGCCTTCAGGGTCAGGGAATGGTGCATACCCCATCCTATGGTACACCCTGTGTGATCAATTTCTTAGCGGAGTAGGCAGTTGTAACGTACGTCTAACATCTCCCGGTACTGGAAGAACCAATCCGCCAACAGTCCATTCTCCCCGTGCACCTGGCCGTCCGCCCACTGTAGGTCGTCCACCAACTTCAACAACGTGGAAGACCTCCACTAGCTCCTGTACAAGACCTGAGCGTGTGCAGAAATAGTTTGACTCAGCACAGCGAGCTCCTGAGATTCCTTGGTAAGCGTTTGTGATTGGGGTGGAAGGAGGCGTGCAGCGTTGAGTGTGCGTCTGCGCCGAGCAAGGGTCTCTCGGAGGGTACGGAGGCGGTCGCGCTCTATATCGCTTAGAACAGTACATGCGTGCAAAGGTAAGACACGTACTGCTCTCGCAGTCTCTTCTCACTTTTAGCAAGGCCATCTGCTAATTGATCGAGGTTGATGTCCACTCGTGCAATCTCTGCACGAAGGAGGCGACCAGGTTCGATAAATTTGAACGTCCGGGATGCACGAGCAACATGCTCATTTCTGCCCGAGGAAAAATGGTGAGTTTTAGAGCGGAAATCACGTAGACTATCATCATATGGCAAGCAAGGTCAGCACGAAATGCGATTCATGACAGCCATGTGGCGTACTGGTTTCTCAGACAGTTGGCGCAATAGTACTGACGTTGCCTCAGCTCGCAGTTCTTACACTCCATCGCATCTTCAGAAGCTTCAAGAAGGACAAAGTGTTCAGTGGTTCGGGTGCCAGTCACGACTCATGGTAGCGGTGCTACTGCCAAGTACTGGATGACGTAAGGCAGACATCGGCCTGATGTGCGCCGATGTTCTGGACAAACAACAACTTCACCAAACTCCCCCTGCACAGACACCTGGCCATACAACAACTACAGGTTATTTTGACCTTTCAGTTCCTCGCGCATCGTCTCTGCTGGATCAGCATGTAGCTGCACTCGAATGCATTAGAGCGTTTAGGTATGTGTTTAATTGTATTATCTTTCATATTGCTCTAATAAATTCGTAGATTCCGCCCAAAAGCTGATGTCTTGCCAGGAATTATTGTCACTCTTTTCCTTACCCTCATCACTATCGCTGATGGCATGGTCAATACCTCCACATCCAAACCCGCGTCCCAGGAGATCCCAGCCATGCTGCACCTGATTCTCAAGACGCACAAAACTGCAATAATTGTCGACCTTTCCCCGCACCAGCAGAGTCCAGAATTACTTGTTCCCTGGGGAAGACTCTTGTTCCGCGTCGTGGGGATGGCTGTTCCCGCCGAAGGCGTTCCAACTGACGAGGAAGATCGGGAGAGATGCGAGTGGTGGAGGCCAAGAAGTGGGTGTATGGAATCCTCGGTCGACTGTTCCATCGGTGTGTATGCGTCTCTGAGAGCATTGTAGCTTTGTGAATCCCTCTCAGCTCCCGTCACCAATGCAGAAAGAGTATAGTGTATTTGCAGAGGACTTTGTGACCACCTTCGCTCCTGCAATCTTCGAGGTATACCTCCACCAAGTCGAGCTATACGTTTCAAGGCACTATCCTCTGTTTTAGCGCTCTCGGTTGTATTGTAACTGCGTTCATTGCTACCCTCACCCCATATCTGGTCTCCGCACCATGATTCTCACCCGTTTCTGCTCGGGATACTTCAGCGGCACTATTTACTCAGTCCTCGACATTCTCATTCAGTGCGATATCCTCATCTAGATCCACATTATCTCACCGATCACGCCCAGGCCCGGCTTTTCCACAACAGCGTCCCTTGAGGGTGCTGATTTAAGGGACACCAAGGTCACCCCGTGTCTTTCTTCCTGTTAGGGTTAGCTCTCTGAAGTATATGATGTGTCTCTGAAGTATTCATAGCTCACGGTGCGCAGCATTCCAGTCACTGACGGAAATTCAACAGAGATGTAAGCTCAACACTCTTCCCTTAACCACCACCCACTACTGCCACTTGTGCAGACAAGCTATATCCGGTGTGTACACGCTTGCGATACCGCATTGTAAATGCAAACTGACTCACGTTGACAGTTACATACCCGTACACTTTGTAAATTTAAGCAATGGCACCCAAAGTACGCCGATTCATGATTCATACAGCTCTCTTATGTTAATAAGGACTCGATCTAGCCCGCATCTACCGCTGGCAAAGCCCCTGCCTCCACCGCTTCCAAGGCACCAGCTAAGGCTGACTCTGGAGCAAAGGCTGCTCAGAAATCCGTTGCTAAGCCACAAGCTCCCGCTGAGGGAGAGAAGAAGCGTCGAAATGTCCGCAAGGAGACGTACAGCTCGTATATCTACAAGGGTGTGTTCGTAGGTTATGGTGGCAAATATGCGTGACTAACTTCGGTGTGAAACTCCTTAAGCAGGTACACCCCGATACCGGTATCTCAAACAAAGCCATGGCCATCCTCAACTCGTTTGTCAATGATATCTTTGAGCGTATTGCTACCGAGGCATCCAGTACGTTCCCATTATTTGTCGTATATCAGATACTTATAGTTTACCTCAGAGCTTGCGGCTTACTCCAAGAAGTCGACGATCTCATCGCGCGAGATTCACCATCTGTTCGCCTTATCCTCCCAGGAGAGCTGGCAAAGCACGCCATTTCTGAGGGCACGAAGTCTGTTTCCAGTAAGCGCCGTCTCATTCAATTCAGTAATGGTGTTAATTATCGGCTCAGAATTCTCTGCTACCTATCTAGTGAATTATTTTGAGGAAGCAGTTGACGCGTTGCGCTGACCTTGACTTCAGCATCACCGAAAATAGATTCGCTGTCAAGGATGAGCATTCGAAGCCGATCGAGGATGCGTTACAGGACAACGATCGGGTGAATTACTTCAAGGGTATCACCGTTTCTCTCAAGGCCGCTGTGCTTGAGGATAGTGTCGACCTCAGAGCATACTTCGCAAGGAGTATGTGTTATTATCACTTGCAATCGAATTTCCTAATTGTCTTCCTTCCTAGGTTTCTTAGATAACTTTGAGTGAGTAGAAAGATTGATGATATTCCCCTTCGCTGATGTTTCCCCAGGGCGGACGGATACATTACACGATTTGGCGTGACATACGTCGACTATGAGACCCAACAGCGGTATCGTTAAGGTTGGTTTCCCATAAAGAGCGAAGGTCAAGGATGTTTACACACCTCTGCAGTGGTTTGGAGATAACATCGATGCGGGCGACAGGAAATTGCAATAGACAGACTCTGCTCTCGGCCGCCCGGGCATTATTTGAGGGGTGATGTGTAACCGATTGATAAGGCTTATCATGCAATCGCCCATGCGCAAGCACGCAGGGACAACGAGCGGACAAATTACTCGAGTCATGATGAGACCCGTGATGAATTGTATGCCGAGGCTGAAATACAACATATCATAGCAAGTACAAGTAGTGTAACATGCATACGAGTGTGCTGGCAAGTGTACCCATCAATGATTGGTGTTCTAGACCTTGTGAAGAAACAGATAGAAAGAAATGTAAGAGATGCGGGTGTTGGATAGACAATGTTAGAATGATAGCAATGGTGACTCTGCCATATCTTTCAAATGGCAGATTGGGCCTTGAATAAATCAAGTTCGGCTTGCATCTGAAGTCCAGGGTAGACACTTCCATTAATCAAAGAAGATTCCTGCTGCTGAAAATACATACCTTCGCGATTTGATGATCACGTTCATCCATTTCACGTTGCTTATCTGCACGGCCCTGGTCCACAAGCTGCAGGAGCACGTATCATCAATCAAGTAAAGGCTGTAGCTGCTGAAATTTTAAATGTGTACCTTTTCACGTTCTTCAAGATGACAAAGTCGCTGTGCCTCTACCACCTTCATAATTTGCTCATAAGCTTGCCAAAATCCATCACATATGATCTTGACATCATTTGAATCATCCTGGGATGGTTTGAACACCGGGATGGGACCAAGGTGGCCGCGGGTGTCTGGTTCAAACACTTCCTCCCCCTCCTGCCCAAAGAGCGTTTGCAGGCTCTTGAAAACAGTGTGCCCAAACCAGTAGCATTAATGGTCCTCACAATTAATCGTTAGGTATTTACGAAAAATATTGTTGCAGACTAACTATAGTGCGCAGGACGCCCGCGAGACCAGGTCCAGCACATTCGGGAGGCGTGTGGCACTATCTCAAGCCGTTTATCGCGGCCCGATGCCATGTCCTTGCTATGAGTGAAGATCAAAGAATCAAAGAAGCGTGGGCCTACTTACAATTATTGTCAAGTTGAGTACCTTTGTTCCTCAATCTCTCACACCGAAAGATCCTGCAGCTCCTCCTTGCCAATTTACAGGGCCATACATCTGCCCTGGCGTAGTAACTGTTAGTATCATTCATCACGTCCTGCAACTGCCTCTGGCTCACAATGTTGTGGTGAGTTTTCGCTCTACACTCGTTTTTGTCGTTCCACCCGCGTCTCCTATAAGATCTCCCATCTCCTTATACATCGTCAGCCACACTCCTCCATGACTTGAACATGCGCACGCATTTCACAGAGCTCGACTCGACCCTTTCCTACATGCAGCAAAGACCAAGGGGCGAGGTGTGCGCCTGTTCAATTGCGTGGTCGATATGAAGCACTTTGATAAGAGCCGTGTATGCGGAGGCCATGGCCCCTGAGAAAAATGTAATGCTAATTCATTATGCATAAGTAAATGCACACCAGAGAAGTCGTTGGGATTGGATGGTTAACAACTGTTAACAATCGCGAAGCTTCAGGCTCCCGGAACGTTAGGCGTCAAAGAGAACCACGAGTGTCTGGAGTCTGGACTCAGCGGTGAGAACTCTTCATTAATCATCATCGTTTGAATGCTTACCATGACAGAATCTGGAAGCCTGTCAGGGGAGACCAATATTTTGCAGGTACTCGCAGCATGTTTAATGGGCAAATCCACTGGAGAGCGCCTATGCCACACTCGAGGCTACACCTAGCTAGAACGTGTGCACGGCTCTGAATATTGAAAACCCCTTGGAAACCCCGGCCTGTGGGGCTGATGCGTTGGGTAGTTCAACGCAAGTGCTTTACCGTCGACGTGGTCAATTGTATGAGAACAAAGATGGAAGGCGAATTTAAGATGATTTATGTAACTGTCCCTCCTTTTGAATCCTGAATGCTGGTGAGTTCTTGCTGCAGGCGATTTTGCCGATATCCTTTGCTATATCTTACGATACATTACGGTATGCGACATTCAACGTTCTGATCCATTTTTTGGTACGGCATCCCATCGACTATAAAAAGTCTTTTGTGTGTGTCGCAATATCATATCTCATCCCCGCGCTCACTGTTTTCCCCAGCACATAAACCCAACCCATATCCTACGCGTCCGGTGCTCACTGCAGCAGAAAGTTCAACAAGGTCTTCGTTCCACTGACAGATCTGTCAACAAGTGCTTCGTTCCACTGACAGATCTGTCAACAAGTGCTGGATGGCTTCGATTGACGCCTGCATGGAAGCGAACAGACTCGCATTTTTATTTGCGCGCTTGTGATACGCATGCCGTGCCCCCATGCGCAACCCGTATTGTACTAGATAAACTTGAATGGACGCCCGGGTGGGTACTAGCTTCCTGCCCCCTCCGTTCTCCCCCAGTAGCGGTTGCCATGCGCCTCTTTTTGTACTTCTGGCTTTTTACTTATGTCTTATATTGTCTGGCTGCAGCTCCCTCAAGAACGATTGCCGACAGGGGTAGCAGTCCATACGTGAGCTCTGGTAAAGATGGGTTTTCTGTCAACGGAAGGTACGAGTGATTCCTTTTGTCAGAATTGGGCGTGCAAACACATTGCACCGTAGCTCGCTTAGATTCGTCGGGACTAACTTGTACTGGCTGCCGACCTTGGAAACGAACGACGACATTTGGAATGTGTTGAAGAACATCTGATACTGGTATCAAGGTCATCAGGATTTGGGCTTTCAACGGTTCGTTTATCTTCTGGACACCGGGTTCCCAATTCTGACGCCTTGATTGACAGATGTGGAAACCGCTCCGGCGAGCGGAACGTGGTTTCAGTTGGTCCAGAATGGCACTGCTACGATCAACGAAGGATTGAATGGACTGCAGAAACTCGACACGATAGTTCAAATGGCAGAACAGCAAGGGTTATACGTTATCGTGTCACTAACGAATAACTGGAACCCAGTACCTAACACAACAACGATTGGAGCACCTGATGTGCTTGCGTCTGTTGCTCTGCCGCGCAACACTCTGTCAAACGACTTTGGTAAGCCAACACTACACTTTCTCGATCGAATGCTTAACAAATCGATATTCTTACAGGTGGTATGGATCTATACGTCCGCCAGTTCGGACTTCAGAACCACGACGATTTCTACACGAATGATAATATCTTGTCCGCGTTCCAGGCTTACACCAACTTGAAGGTGATCGTATTACGCTATTTCAAGAGCCCTGCTGTATTCAGCTGGGAGCTTCCGAATGACGCTAGGTAATTCACTCCGTGTATCTACCGCTTTGTAACATGTCACTCATCATGCGTCAGATGTAACTCGACCATGCCCACCAGTGCAACATGTACTACACAAACCGTCACAAAGTGGCACGCTTTGATGGCTGCATTCATCGCGTCCCTTGATCCCAACCATATCGTTTCTTCTGGGTAAGTGTCGTATGGTGTCGTTTTAGGGTTTCGGTTCTTATTCTTCAGTAGAACATCTGGTTTCCAATGTACGGATTGTCCAAAGTTGTACCCCGTAGCACCATCAGCTTCGCCAACGCCATCTCCCGCACCCGGGAAGAAACGCCGCAAAGTCACTCTGACAAAAGAGCAGATCATCGGACAGCGTGCCGAGTCGAGACGTCAAAACAGAGCAGCCGCTAAGCGTGCAGGAACCTTGAAGGAAGACGGGATAATGATAAGGGGTCGTTGGGTATCTACAGGTACGTTGTTCTCTGCTATCGATTTGTGATTATTTCTTATTAAAATGTTCAGCAACGCGAGTAGTGTCCAGCTCGATCGACTCCTCAACGGATGGCTCGTCCTGTGTCGACAGCCAGGACATCCCCAACATCCCCAACATAGGCTTCGGTTCCTTCCAGGTATATCCTGACCAGGAATCGTACGGTCCCTATGACCCAAATCTTGATCCCGTCTCAAACAAGATCAACTCGAGTCTTGCGTGGATCCAACAATCGGCTCAGTCTGCTGCCGCGTGAGTGAAATCTGTGGCTCAGTGGATGAGTGACTTACGTTCCTTTCAGCGTTGGGAAGCCTCTTGTCCTCAACGGATTCGGTCTAGTCACCCAAACTAATTTGAACAACTTCGTCCCGTTCAACATGAGTTATGCTCCTTACGCAACTAATACAGGTAATGTCATATTGTTGCGGTTCAGCGATTGACAGCCGTGTCCTTATGTTTGATCCCACAGGGGACGTCTCCGGGTCGTCAGATTTCGCCAATAGCGCGCAGCAAGAGCAGGGCTACAGCTCATTTTTGGAGAGTGCGTTAGTATAGAAGTGACAGTGTCTAATCATGCTAAACTCTCTTGCAGTGGGCGACAGCGCTGGCTTAGCAGGCATCATGCAATACCAGGTTTATATTTCCCTTTCCCTGTGATGCATTTCATTGACGCTCGGCTGGCATCACAGAATCAAGCGCTGCCATCCAGTTAGACACAACCAACTCCCCGTCGACGGGGGATTCGCCCAACGACGGTTACTCCATGTATGCAGTCCGTTGTAGCATCGATAGACACTCTAACTCACTGAATCTTGTAGTGCTGGTAACACAGCCATTCAACAAATCCTGAAGCAGGGCGCGCAGGCGATGGCTGGGGGTTCATGACTATTGATTCATTGGTGAAGGAGTTTGTTCTTTTTCCTTTTGTGCATCGGTTCCTTTACTTGAGAATCTTTTATATCGTGATTCTTGAGGGGCGCAGCCAATTAGTAGAACAGGACCATCATCGATTTCTTGCACTTGATACGATTCCATACCTTCTTGATTTCGGGCGAGTTCAGATTCTGTGTGGGTTGCATAATAAGTACGTCGATTAAGGGCTCTGAGTATTATAATAAAGTAGGTGAATCACTAAACGAGAGTCATAATCATAGATTGGGCGCGGTAGTTGATATCTGTCAAGGGACTGCAATAGTAAGTTTGCACCAGGCGGAAAAGATAAGTCAACATCACAACCAGCCTACTCCCGCTGGCTACCACCAGTCACTCTCGTCAGACCGCGCGACACAGGGGATACGCTCTTATTTTCCGAAGAAGTCTTGGTCAATCTGGCATAATAGTCCTGGATACTAGCCGTGATTTCCGGATACTCGTTTCGCTTCTTCAGCTTCTCCAACACTAGACCGACGTCCTTGCGAATCTCCCCAAGGTCAGCTGCTGCTGAAATATCTTTCTGGTCTGCACATTCAATGACAGCCGGGAAAGCGGTGATGCATTCGACTTCTTCATAAAGCTTCAAGTCCAGTGCAGCCTTCCAGGCTGACTTGACGAGGAACGGGAACTGGTCGGCTGTAACTGCCTCAAATGCAGTTCTAGCCACATCTGAACTCAAAGAGAGGACTCGCCCAAATATTGCAGCGAGATGGAAGGGGGCGGGCGACTCGGAGTTCTCCTCGAGGTTGTTTAAGAGCAAAATGCATTGCTCAATATGTCGATCGGAGACCATGTGTTCACACCATTGTGGGTTGGAAGTAAGAGCCAGGATGAGCCGTGGGTATGCGTCATCTCGCCAATAGTCGAAGTTGACGTCCGTTTCGCCAACTTGCCAACGTCCAGCAGCAGGAGCAGAACGAAGAGCTGTCAGAAGAGCGGGGGATAATTTTGTAAGGAGTGTTTGGCGTATGTTCTCGTCCTCTATGGCATCAAGGTCGGCGAGTGCCAGTTGAGAGTCTGAAACAGCCCGTAAAGCTGCATGGCGAAGGCGACGAGGGCTAGATGATTCCATGGCAGATATGAGCGCACGTAGGTAAACAGATTCTCGAGCATGTGTGCCAAGTCCCTTCATAGCGCTCAGCGCTAATAAAGCATCTCCTATTGCCGTGTGATCATTGGAACAATACGAAAGATAGTCGACCAGCCAATCAAAATCAGCTGGTGTACGAGGATCACCGTTCCACGTGAATTGGCCACGCCAAATAACTGAGTCGTGGTCTGGGTGGATGAATCTGTCCCCAGCAGCAGCAATCATCATGCGCAATGCTGTACGTGCATCTGCCCGACACCTATCCCTCTCTCTCTCCTTGTCCCAGCCAGATAACTTTGAGAGTCGCCAGGCATGGTCCTTGCATTGCTCAAAGCTTCATGGAAGAATGACGCTGTGCCACTGATGCCAATTTTTCAACTGTTGGGAAGCAGGTTGTGTTGGAATCATCTCCAATAGGCAGAACAGTAAGATACAGATGGTTCAAGGCTCGCCCACAGGCGACTGCTCTATCTTCTGCCAAGGGACGGAGTTTCCCTTAAGCATCGAAACAGGCTAAAAATGTGTCTCGAAGTCGCTGACGGTGAGATGTGATGTCTGAGTTCGGCGACCACGTAATGGTGGGAACGAGTAAGGCTGCGCTTGCAATGTCGTCCGGATCTGTGGATGTCGCCAGTACCCAACGTATGGCAGATTCTGTTCCAGCGTCATTGGAAGGCTTCGGACTGAGTAGTCGTTGTACGAGCTTCGAGATGGATGCTGTGATGCCACGGAAGAAAGAGAGGAAGCTTGCGCTCAGTGTGTGCAGGTCTCTGTCTTTCTTTTTAATGACCATGCTTACTGCCCACATGAATGCACCAGTCATGCGAAGTATTAAGGTAGCAGGCGTTTGGAAGGGACAATCCGAGGATAAAAGGGATGCAAGAAAGGTGCATCAGTGGAACAGGAAGCCAAGCACCGTGGTCGCAATGATGACGGCTGTGATAGTCTGCTGTTGCATCCACACATACGAGGAGAGGGAGATGCCGAATAGCAATAATGAAATTTCCAAAAGGACCGGGAACGTTTGCAGCACAGCATCTAAATGCCATGCCTCGAGGCTGTCAAACTTTGTTGTCTGCTCCTGCCCCGCTCCTCGAGGGTTCCACACCCAAACCATTTGAGCTTGTAGAAGCGAAGCCATCGCTTGCCCAAAACAGCGCCGAATGCCGCGAGAAGGCTGAATGAAAGGCTCGCATAAGCCAGAGTCTGAAACTATATAACTAGGTTAGGTGTGCGGATGTGACTTCCGCATGAAGGTCTGGTAGATAAGTCGCGGTGATAACGATACAGCTGCAGGTTGAACATATGATTGCATTTTCAAGGCCTCGAAGACGAGTAATGCTTTTTGCATGTTGCCATCAGAGTCTTCGGCAATCTGTTGTGATGCCTCTTCAGGTAAATCGAACTTCAGTTTCTTTGCTACATGTTCCAAGACAATTTGCATCTAGAGGTGTTCAAACGTTCACCGCTAAATTTAAAGAGTTGCTTATGTCTACTCACCTCTTCTGGGTTTGGTGCAGCAACACGCATAAGTAGACAACGACTCTTTATGGGTGCTATTAGTCTGCTGGTGCTGTTGGCACAGAGTATTATTCGCATGTTTGACATATATTTCTCCATCGTTCGACGCAACGCTGCTTGGGCATCACGGGAAAGAGAGTCCACCTCGTTGATCACAACGACTAACTATTACACGACGTTGGATGGTACCTTTGAATCTATGCTTCGCGTTCAAGTCTACCTGCTGCATCTGTGCAATTTCCTTCAGCAAATCCTGGATGACAACCCGGTCATAATTTCCAGCCTCGCTTCAAAGTGCTTTAGAAGAATCTGGGGGGTATGAAATGTCGAATACCAAACCTGGGAGTGATCTCGATGTGAAAATTACTTTGGACGATGTTTATTTCCAACTTGCGTTTCGAAGGTGAAATAAACACTCGTTGGTCAATTTTGAGCTGTCGATTTATGTTCATCAGCATCATCTAAAGCAGATCATAGAATCATAGAAGTCCTCTCACCTTCTCAACGCCACTCCCAAACAGTTGCCTTAAAGTACAGCTGATCCGTGTCTGTTTTCCAGCTCCAGAAGGCCCGTAAAAGAGCATGTGTGGGAAGTCAGCTGACGCAGCCTGTATGTATAGCTCCACATTAGACGTATGACCCTAGAATATCCAAGATTGACGTGCCAGAGACTTCAATCGAGTGGACAAACTCTGGTGGTAGTGAAGGTCATCCAAAGTCTTTGGTCTGAACTGCGCGAATATGAGGATGGTCACCCGCCTAGATAAGCCAAGCATCTCACTTTGTCTACCCAGAGAGACATCGTTGGAAAGTGCTGAAAGTCAATTTGAAGGAACGTTCAGCTGAAGGCGTGAAACTTCCAGATTGCGGCATTGCAGCAGTCGCGTGACGTCACGCGTTGATTGTCACGCATCTGATCCGGAATTCCCGATTAGTTAGTTAGCTGTTGACTGTCTGCTTTGGAGGGATTACAAACGAACTGAACGCTTGGTCCAAATGCGCGTAGATTTCTCCGTTGATCAAGCCATCAGCCTGCACAAATGAGATCTCGAGTTCAGCATCGAGAGGGTTTGTAATCTTGCACGGCATGAGTTTTATATCTAGAACACGCGTGAAGTAAGACGTACGTCGAAGCTGAGATTAATTTCATTGGTCACCAGTGTGGCTAGGGTGATTTCAGGGTACAAGTGAGAGATAATCGGTGCGACGTTCAAGCCTGCAACTTCCATGAGCGATGAAGAGTAGCAGACGTGATTTTGCTTACCCGTGACACTACTTGTCAAACTCACGCCTTCGAGTGCCGGCTGGAGTGATGCAAATGGTGTACTCGCGGAATCTCCTTGAATAGTGATTGGCAGGCTATCGCCGGTTTGCAGGAAGCTGGTGAGGAAGGCCTACGTCACAGAAATCAACATCTAGTTTTCAGAATAAAGTCCGCAACACCAACCTCGGCTACGGTATCATTCGGGTTTGCAGGCTCGTAATGGAATTCTGCTGGCATCGAATCTTCTCCTGGAACCAAGTTGAAGGACTAAAGGAGAAGTTCAGCTAGGGTATATCCATGTCAATCATTCACGCACATTGAATGCTGCTCGACCAATCATGACGTTTTGGTAGTACACTGGCAGGGCGATGTCAACCGTGTCGAGTGAGATGTTGGATGGGTTGTTCATCGAAGACGTGAGGAGTGAGATGATGTATTGATCCCCACCATTCCCACCACTGCCAGAAATGGAGATGTTGCTTATCGTCGCCTTGCCATCGAAGGAGTTTATGCCTATCACGCAGTTTTAAGCACGAATGGAAGTCGGTTCACGTTAAAACTCACCAGCTAGGCTTGAAGTGACATCGAAAGCAATTCCTGAGATAAAAACATCGCCAATGGCAGTCTTGACGGTCACATCAACAGCTCCGCTCAATCCTAGGTCTGCCGAATTCTTGTCCGTGACTTGAGCAAACATAGCTTCAAAGGCGCCGTTGTTGACTGAAGTCAATGGGACGTTATGGAAGCTGGTCGGCAAAGCAGCGAGATTCCCAGTTGACACGCCTCCAATAGTGTCGGATTGAGGTAGGTTCAGCTACAACAAGGTCAGTAACATCTAGCAAGCACCAATGATCAACATTACCTGAGCGGCAGCTGTACCTCCATAGCTGAGGTCCATGTAGACAGTAGACTGAATGACCTGTAATGAAAAACCGAATGGGTTCTTGTATTGTGCCATGGTGTTATTGGAACCCGATAACGGAGAAAACGCCTGGTCCTGGCTCTGCATAGTCAAGCTCAAATCCGAGAGTGTGATAGATTGGATGATCTATTAATCATCAGCACAAATTTTTCTGCGAGTGTCAAAAAACCTACATCGAACTTCTTTCCAGGCAAAATGACGTCGAGTGTGAGAGTCTTGAAGGCGGTACTGAGCCATGTTACTGGTCCGTTTGCACCTGGAGGCTGAACAGTGTCGCCTTGAACATTTAGCGTGATATTGTCCGCAGCCAGGTATTCCGTGAATAATTTGCCGATCGTACTCAGACCAGAGCCGCTTTGAGGTATCATTTGTCCGCTGAGGTGGGATGTCGCTGAGGACTCGGGTGGAAGGACGAGGTCACTAGCGGTAAGTGCTTTAAAGGCATTAGAAAACGGTTTCAATTGTATCAAATGTTCACTCACGTCCAATGCGAGTGTTCTCAAAGTATGCTTGGAATCCGACATTTCCAAGGTCAATGCCAAGTTCTGGAAGAAGAAATCAGAAAGAAAAGAATATCAGAAGGAATTGTACTAACGAGCAGGGGAAGGAATGATCGAGTCTGTCGATATTGTAATCCCCCCAGCTGGATCATCGGAGGGAAGTTGAAAGTTACTGATCGTGACACCTGGAAGACCATTGAACGCTTTGAGGGTGACCATCTTCGACATCGAGACTCCATTGAAGATTGTTCCGAGAGCAGTCAACTTGAGGGAGGAAGTAGATATCGTCCAGTCAAAGCTCGGATTATGTAGCAAATACATCGCAAACGATGTGAACCTGGTACTGTTGTCAGCATCTACGGATGATACCGCGAATGAAATTCTGCTCACTGGACTTGATCGGTGATTACTAGCTGGCCTTGCGTGATGTAGTTCGGCACCCCGGTATTCGCGGCAGCACATACTGTGGGTCACAGTGAGTATCTCGCGAGTGGTCTGTTTAACTGGCTTACCTGGAGGCAGTGCGATGGTTGCAATATCATGGCCTTGCCACGTTACCCTGTCCAACATGAGCACCTGCAAATACAAACTGGGCAAAGACATACGTGACTGGGTCAACAAACTCGATCAGAGCATCGAGCGGGCCAACATTGGTCAAGGACCCTTGCAAGGAGAGCTGGAATCCCTCGTTTGTGATGTCTCTGTCGCAATCATCAACAACCAAAGTAGGTATTCAGTAAGTAGTAGAAACGTACGTGATGTTTGCTTCGTTGAAAGCAAGCTTAGCGCCGTTGACGAGGTCTTGGGTGATAGGACTGCCCACCGCACCAATCAGGTACAATGACGTCCTGTCCGTCTGTAACAATCGAGTGGTAAGCGTCGAATCACGTAGAAATTTCAGACTTACAATAGCTAAAACTCCGTATTGATTAAAGACAAGATTCGTTGCATCTAGCGAATCGCTGAATTTGTGAAATAACTAACAAGGTAAAGTTCTTACAATCATCGAGTGTGACGGCAGAGTCCACGGCAAGCGTGACTTGTAGACCTTTCAGTGCGTTCACGATAGCGTCGTTGATGTCGAACTGGTTGCCACTAGCGTGTTTCCATTAGAAAGTTGTAAGCTTGGAGAGATGTCGTAGTCATACCTGACGCAAGTTGGATTACTTGTATCCACCGACGTATTGACCTTGAAGCAAAGGTCATTGAAACCCTGATCAAGAAAAAAAAACAACGCACAGGTGGGTGAAAGCTCGTGTTATCAATAACCAACTGAAACAAACTCGTCAAAGGACCAAGGTCGACACCATGCTCCTGAGCAGAAGTAGTGATCAACGCAATGATAGTCAACGGGTCGAGGTTGAAGTTAAACGGAAGCACAGGCGACGTGATGTTCGAATGCCCATCAGCATGTATCGGGTTCGCAGACATGTCGACATGGTTGATAGCGCCAATGGTCAGATTATGGTATGTCGCAATCGCAGTAACCTCAAGCAGATTAATGCTAGCCGTGAACGGATTCGCCAAAGTGAAAGTCGTCGACGCCACACCAGTTTGCACGATATCAGTTGGAAATTCAAGGGAAGCGCTGCCAATGAGGTTTTGGTGCAAGGCTGGGATAGTCACTGGTGACAAATCGATCTGCGCAAGGGCTGGTTCCAAGAGTCAATCGGAGTGGAACTGGAGGTCCCCATGATGGTTGTCTGCGAGTCGACGCCCTGGAGGTAGTTCTCGAGCATCGCTTGTCCTGCTGCTGTTTGCGCGGCTCCTTGGGGGAGTAATGCACGTCTGACGGATACGATGAGCACATTTCAACACTCGTAGTGAATACAAATACCAGTAGGATAGGAAACGTTGCCAGGTTGGATGACCATGTTGCTCTGCAAATAGGAAGGTGAAAACGTCGAAACGGAGGATAAGTGAAGTCACGAATACCCACCAAATCGGCAGAACCAATGACTTGGTTTCTATCGACAGCCAGTCAGTGCATATCTCACAGAAAATTAAGAAAACGCTTACTCGAACAACAACGCAAACGAGACATCGCCAGTACCTGCGAGCAAACGTCAACAGCAGCAAAAATCAAAAACACGCCAGCATTCACCAATTGTCAAATTGCTACGAGCGAGTAAAGAGGCATTTTAAACATCGAACTCGTCTGCATAACAAATTCACATACCTCGGATTGAAAACCGACGTATCAACCGTAATCAACAAATAATCCGCATACCCATGGTTAACGTCCAAATTAGCAACAGACGCAGGCTTCGCCTTGAGCCCTTGCAACCCCGCAATCGCAGACTGCACAGAAAACTCCATGTCCACCAGCGACAACACCCCAACAGCCGTAGACGCATCAGCGTTCGCAGTGCCCGACAACGCCAACGTCTGCGAAGTCCCTAGCGTCGTAGCAGCTACGAAATTCTGGAATGTCGCGTGCTGGTCAGAGAACACGGCAAATGGAACGTTGCTAAACGCCAAGTAGATAATCCGATTTTGGACGTCGGTCGTATTGGGGCCCCAAGGGATCACAAGCTCAGAAAAAGACTGGCCATCATACCCAGTAGTGATGTTCTGCGCAAGTGCTGTGATATCGACCGGAAATGCGAATGGGAGAGTGAACGCGGCGGTGGTGAGGTTGCTGCCTGTCATTGGATCGTATGCCGTGGCTTCGGTGAACATGAGAGACAGCTGTTCGAGATTGATGGACTTGATGATGTTGAGCTTTCCTGTGTTTGGCAGGGAGGTCTCTACTTGGAGGGTTCGGATGCCTTCGTTCAGCCAAGTAACCTGTATGCGTGATCAGCGGGTACCATTCGGGTGATAACAGGCATCTCACATCACTCGGGAGTCGGGCCAGCAGCAGCGCCATAAACAGTAACCTGACTATCCATACCATGAATGTAATTGTTAAAGATTACAAATTTGGGAAACAGTCGCGAGCCCCTCCGAAGAGGTCTGCGGAATAAGCCGACCAGCTAACCCAAGTGACGTAGTAGAGTTTGGCGCAAGCGTGAACGTTGAAGTCGAAGAGACCGGAGCTATCTCGATCCCATTGGCATAGGTGTTAAACGCAATAGAGCTAAGTTCAATCCCAACTTGAGAAGGCTAACGAAAGAAATGTGAGTGATGCAGACAGTGTGTGATGTGCGCATGTCACTGCCACAGCCTCGATCGGACCTGCTTCGACTGCTTGGAACCCTTTGCCAACTTCCCATGTCTATAAAATTCAAAGCCAGTGTCAGTCGTTTTGTAACCAACTACCTTCGACGATTAGGCATGTCAGAACCTCCCCCTGAAGATCTCCCTGGCCTCTGGTTTGACCATTGGCAATCAAGCACTAGGCAATTCATGACAGTTGATCGTTACAAAAACATCCTCTCAGAACACATAGATGCTGACGGCAAGAACAGCTACACCAATTGCTATATGTTTAAAATTGACCACTACAAGTGCTTGCAAAGAGTGGAGCACGAGTTCCTCGTACTACATTTTGCACATTGGGATCACCCCGCAGCCACAGCAGCTATCTGTGTCGACCGCTCCGTCAACGTCACTGTTGGACACTCTTCTGGCATGATCACTCCATCATCGACATCATCAGAAAATCACGCAGAAGACATTGTCGAACTGATCGGTTGCGCCAGCAGCTTGAACATCAAAACATGTTTAACGGCGAAATTCAAATCTTTCAATCTTATTTCTTCGCTGTCATTTCCAAGCCAGTCCACGGCTCCATCGGCATTGCATGTTGCAGTACTATTGTTTGAAGTGAACCAGCAAGCCGTCCACTATAACTTGCTCAGCACACAATGCTACTGGTTCGGGCACACTATTTTCAAGAGCCTGCAAACGCTCTTTGGGCAGGAGGGGGAGGAAGTGTTTGAACCAGACACCCGCGGCCGCTTTGGTCCCATCCCGGTGTTCAAACCATCCAAGGATGATGTTTCAAACGATGTCAAGAATATATGCGACGGATTTTGGCAAGCTTATGAGCAATGTATGAAGGTGATAGAGGCACGGCGACTTCGTCATCTTGAAGAACGCGAAAAGGTACTCATTTCAATTTTCAGCAGCTACGGCCTTTACTTGATTGATGATACTTGCCCCTGCAGCTTGTGGACCAGGTCCGTGCAGATAAGCAACGCGAAATTGACGAACAGCAACGTGAAATTGACGAACGCGATCGTCAAATAGACGAACAGCAACGTGAAATAGGCGAACGTGATCGTCAAATTGCGAAGGTATGTATTTTCAGCAGCAGGAATCTTTTTTGATTAATGGAAGTGTCTGCCCTGGACTTCAGATGCAAGCCGAACTTGATTTATTCAAGGCCCAATCTGCCGTTTGAAAGATATGGCAGAGTCACCATCGCTATCATTCTAACATTGTCTATGCCGCATCTCTTACATTTCTTTCTATCTGTTTCTTCACAAGGTCTAGAACACCAATCATTGATGGGTACACTTGCCAGCACGCTCGTATGCATGTTACACTACTTGTACTTACTATGACATGTTGTATTTCAGCCTCGGCATACAATTCATTACGGGTCTCATCATGACTCGAGTAATTTGTCCGCTCGTTGTCCCTGCGTGTTTGCGCAAGGGCATTTGCATGATAAGCCTTATCAATCGGTTCCAAATAGCAGCGACAGTCGGTTACACATCAGCCCTCCAATAATGCTCAGGCGGTCGAGAGCAGAGTCCGTCTATTGCAATTTCCTGTCGCCCGCATCGATGTTATCTCCAAACCACTGCAGAGGTGCGTAAACATCCTTGACCTTTGCTCTTTATGGAAAACCAACCTTAACGACACCGCTGTTGGGTCTCATAGTCGACGTATGTCACGCCAAATCGTGTATTGTATCCGTCCGCCCTGGGGAAACATCGGCGAAGGGGAATATCATCAATCTTTCTACTTACTCAAAGTTATCTAAGAAACATAGGAAGGAAGACAATTAGGAAATTCGATTGCAAATGATAATAACACATACTCCTTGGGAAGTACGCTCTGACGTCGACACCATCCTCAAGCACAGCGGCCTTGAGAGAAACGGTGATACCCTTGAAGTAGTTCACTCGACCGTTGTCCTGCAATGCATCCTCAATCGGCTTCGAATGCTCATCCTTGACACAGCGAATCTATTTTCAATGACGCTGAAGTCAAGGTCAGCGCAACGCGTCAACTCCTTCCTCAAAATAACTCACTAAATAGGTGGCAGAGAATTCTGAGCCGATGATTGAAACCATTACTAATTTGAATGAGACGGTGCTTACTGGTAACAGACTTTGTGCCCTCAGAAATGGCGTGCTTTGCCAGCTCTCCTGGGAGGATAAGGCGAACAGATGTTTGAATCTCGCGCGATGAGATCGTCGCCTTCTTGGAGTAAGCCGCAAGCTCTGAAGTAAACTATAAGTATATGATATACGACAAATGATGGGAACATACTGGATGCCTCGGTAGCAATACGCTCAAAGATATCGTTGACAAACGAGTTGAGGATGGCCATGGCTTTGTTTGAGATACCGGTATCGGGGTGTACCTGCTTAAGGACTTTCACACCGAAGTTAGTCACCCATATTTGCCACCATAACCTGCGAACACACCCTTGTAGATATACGACCATGCAGTTCACTGGCAGATTCCAACATCATTTGAGTTAGGCCAGAAGTCTTGGTCGATGCGACGCCCACACGGTTGTGTGGCGATGTGCTGAGACGACCAGCGGCGCTAGTGCCGGGAAGCGACATGCTCGTTGGCAGGTTGGCTAGCGTATATGAAAATGCCCCCGTATCGCGAGGACGCTGCTCAAGCATGATACGCCGTAAAGATAGCACCCCATCAAAGGGATCAAAGAGAAGAAGATCTTGGAAGTTGGCAGTCTTCCTCGCCCGAAGCGGAGAGGGCAGATCAGAACGACTCGAGGACGTGCTAGGAGATGATCACTGAGCATCTGAACGCCTTTGCTCTTCTGCTTGAACCCGAGGAAGGTAACGGTGGGGGCAACACCATCGAATATAAAAGGAGTTTGAAGAGCACTCGCGCCATCTTCCAAAGTTTCTGCTTGGAAGGTGATCTTGATGTCGGTACCAACGCTTTCTTTGCTGGATACTTCCACTTTTCCGCCCACGCTTGGAGACTGGACGATGCTGTTGACAATTGCAAGACCTAAGCCTGTCCCAGCTTGTAGAGGGTTCTCCTGGGAAAAGGGATGAAACAAGTGATTCTAAATTCTTTGTCAGTAAACGATGACCATTGGTCTGGCAAAACCGCTACCTTCAGAAAATTTTGGCTTATTCCCTGTAACAAGTGTCAGCGTTAACAAACCGCTGCATGCATGCAGCTTAATACCTTTCCCGTATCACTGACACATAACTCCACCATGCAAGGCTCTTCATTTGGCGCAGATACTTGGCGTAAAGATACGTGAACGTAACCATCCTGTATAGTCGTTAAAAACCACACAGAAGAGGCGTTTAATCATATTTACAGTCGTGAACTTCAGGCTGTTTCCAAAAAGATTCATCAACACCCTTCTAATACCACCTTTGTCGCACTTCAAAATCCATCCCTGCACGAAAGTCAGCGGTAAGCAGGAAGGAACAGCCTGGAGGACTTACGCCTTCACGTCGGTCGATGTCGACAATGATCTCCACGTGTTTTGAAGAGGCTGGAGCAGCCATAACACTCGAAGACCGCTGATCCATCGCTGGAGCATACACACTCCCTATTTCCGACTCGCGAATGGCAGATGTACGGGCACAGTATCCAATCCACGATCCGTCGATTGCCTCTTCAACAAGTCGTTCGAGATCCACGCTATGTGTCAACCTTAAGCGACGACATGCATTAAAACGATCCCAACTCACATGCTCCTCGTAATGACATTGTCTACGCCACCTGCTTTCATGTTGCCACTCAATTTCGTGAAGTCGAGAACGTGGTTCAACAAGTGATGTCCCGCACGCCTGGACAGTGTGCAGGAACGAAGTCTGGCTATGACTTAACGATGTGTCGGAGAGTAATTCAGCCGCAGCAAGAATCTATGCACAGCCATCAGAAGGAAGATATGCCAGCAAAGAACGTCAAGCCTTACCCCATGCAAAGGGGTACGAAGCTCATGAGATATACTTTTGAGAGGAATTAGTGATGTTACCCATGAAAGCGAAGCATGCACCAAACTTGGATATAAACAAACTCTTGGCTTGGTCGGCCAACATCATCCTCCTCTTGAGGACAACGGAGAGAATGATGACACCTATGCTTTCTCAGTGATAATTGAGATGAAACTCGGGGGAACCTACCTATAGCACGAAGATAAGACAGTTCGTGTCCCTCGAGCTGAGGATGAAGTCAGGATGAAGGCGTCTCACTGAACTAGCTGAATCCTTACAAATCGCCGTGATGAATCAGTAGCATTGTAAGCACAAATCAAGGCAAACGGCCATTTGTAGATATTGAAAACAGGGATAGCTAGTGAAGATCATTAGTGGGCTGGGGGGATAAAAATATAAAATGACATACTGCGTGCATACTGTATGTGCGTTGGGATAAAGGGACGGAAGCAGACTGGTAAAATGCCTTCAGATATTTTTCCGTCAGGGTATTGATCAAAGAACGCGTTTAGCTTGTGGTATTCATCCGCCGTCAGTGTGCGAGATGTTGGTCGGGGTTGTGGATCCCCACGATGCATGACAACAGATATCGTTGCTTCGGCACTGAGCGTCTCCAGTACTTCGCAGTGTGAAACATCCATGACTACCACCTCCTCGACATCTAAAGTGCGCTTCACAAGTCTGGCTGCACGATCATACACTCTGTCCATGGACGCATTAGCGTAAGGGTCATCATCCATGTTTGCATCTTTCTGGTCGATCTCAAGGCACTCTCGACTAAATTGTTCCATCTGAGACGCGATGAGTTAACGTGGGGCGAATAGTATTGAGGCAGACAGTGCTTACGGAGGTCTGGATATTGTCTCGTATGCGCAGTTGGATCTGAATTGGAGTAATTAGCCCATAGGCGAAAGCACAATGGCTAATCCAGCTCACTTTGTCACGCCACAATTCCATCTCATGCATCACAACAGCCTAGAGCTCGTGTTAACAAATTCAGGACGATTAAACTAGAACTCAAATACCGCGAATTCCTTCAAAGTGTGTCGCTGACGCGGGGCGAAATCCTGCCACGGTGAATCATCAATCAAAGAAAGACTGAGATGCAGAGTACGTCAACTGGGCATGGCACATAGATAGCGACTCAGTTACCTGCCAATGTTAAATCCATCGGAGGTTCTCAAAGGAGCAGCAGCATAGAAGCGAACGCCTGGAAATCCGGTAAGCAGAGGCTACACCATTCAACATACTCGTCAGATAAACTTTCAAATCAAGGCGCACTAACATTCCTCACAAACCGGACTTTGCGAGCAGTAGCATGAGATAGTCCGAGGGTGCTGGATGGAGAGTGCAGACGCGTGCGAGGCTGAGAAACGGCTCCAACATGACAGTCTGCTCTAGGAGGCGGAGAAGCATATGCCAAGATGCGATGAGAAAGAGCAAATGTGGGGGCGGGGAAGTCGTGAGAAGCGTGGTTGGTGTTGATGGAGTCTATCGTTGTTAATGATACAATGTTGGTATTGGTTTTATATGGAATTGTTGTGTACGGCGGAAGAATAGAAAGGGAAGAAATAGTATGTAGCTCTGTAAAGGATGCTGAAGAAAGGCAAGGGCGAAGTGCGGTCCTCTTCGTCCGGCAGGCTGGGGAGAGCAAACTTTCCAGCGGAGGGAGCGAAAGCGATGGGGTCGAAGGTACGAGTGAACTGGGAGGGTGTGTGTAACCTTCACATGAGGTGTGGAAGGCGCTGAGTGTGAGGCAGTCGGAGAGGGGAGTGCGGGAGTGGGTGCTGGAGTGAACGTCGGTACATCTGGCGAGTGCTGAGTGCCTACTGCAGGGATAAAAGAGAGATCAACATCTGCAACACCAAATATGCTTGGTGAGAGCGCAAGTGGTGCGGGCGCAGAATCCGATGGGCGCGAGGGACGATCAAAGAAACTGAAGTCGTCATCAGTGAACGTGAAAGTATCGTAGTCTGCAAAGTCCACATCGAGAGGACGCTGACCAGCAGGATCCATATCATAGTCCATGAAGTCAGACGTGGGTTGCGACCAGGTGAATTCCATCGTGTTGAATGGGTCAAATGCAGTGGGGGCAGGCGCAAGGCTTGTCTGCGGCAACGGTATTGGGGGTTCAGTAACAGAACTCGCGTTAGCATACCGGACATAGTCCTGAACGATCTCACCCTTGTTCAACCACCCGCCATATCGGTCACCCAGGGCATGGGGAAGGTCCCAGTGGTATAGAGTCTGGAAAAGCGTAGCGAGAACGTGCTAAAGGAGGCGCGGATGTTCTAAATACGACAAATGGGATTATGCCATGTTCCAGCAGTGCATTGATGCAATTGGAGTAGAAACCTATATCTTTGGGATTAACGAGAATAGCCTGAATAAAGAAATTTCTGTTGTCGAACAGTCTCGGTGACCTTGTGAAAGCGAGCGAGTTCCAACATGAATGTCAAGCTATGTCATGCCCTTCGATTTGAACCATGAGCCCGAAAACCACAGAACATATCGAAGTTCGAAGCCGAGAAAAAATGGCAATCGATCGCATGTAACAGCATTCAGTTAGGCGAATGGAAGGAGTCATCGGATAGGAACTTGGCGGAGTACTCGTCCAAATCGAACTGCAGCCTTCGGTTGGATGACATTCAGAGAATAGGCGAATCCCAAGGAAAAAAAAACATACAAGGGCTGGTCCAGTCGACTCGAATACAAGCAATTTGATGCAAGATCGAAACTAGCATCGTAAGGTCCGTCGATAAACGTAAACTCATCGAAGGTCAACGATCGGGTTGGCAAAGAGTATCCGACGCGATGCTTGAGAAAGTGGAGGACAATCGGAACTTGAAGGTACTGCCAGAGCAAAATATTCGAGGCGGGTTCCAAGAAAAACACGGGGTCGTCCTTCAAGAGAGTCTGGAGAAGTGGAGATCGATATTGATATCGATTGGAAAAGATCATCATCGGTGATGCGTACCTTGATGGTGTCATCTTCACCAGCACTGGCCAGGAGAGCTCCATCGAATGAAGGTGCTAGACCAGTGACAGCCTTGGTGTGCTCTTCAAAGGGAACTCCGATATTTTCGAGCGTCGATGCATCAAACTTGTAGATTGTATGGGCGGGGGCATCCTTCAAGTTGGCGAAGCTGAACGCAGGTAGAATGGATTTGTTGACAATTGTTTGTCCAGGTCCAGAACATTGGTGCGCATGAACCTTCTGCCACTTCACAATATGTCCCCCAACCCTCACATCGAATTTCTGTGACTCGATATCCCAGACTTCGACGCACTTCCCCACATCTGACTTGAGTGTCAGCTTCTTCGAGTCTGTTGAGAATTGAACTGCGCTTACCATACCCATGCTCTTGAACGGACCAGCCACGAGTTTGCCTGTGTCCAAGTTCCATATCCACGCCGTAAAATCGTCTGCTCTCCTCGCCAGCAGTGTGATATCCACAGAGACGTGTGAGTGTTCTTCAAACTCTCTCACAGTCTTAGTCTCAACCTCACAGCTTTCAACACCCCACGATCGACATCACCAGCAGTGACGACCCATCGACCATCTCTTGACACCGCTACTGCCCATACCTCATCAGGAAAACTACCGCTTGCTTATCTCACTTTTTGTCCCTTAAATTCTCTCGGAGTGTTACTTTTCCGACTTAATGCACTTTCTGGAAAGCAAATTCAAAGGTCACAAGTTGGCACCATTCAAAAAAGCTCAAAAAGCAGAAAAAGTTTTGTAAGCGCAATAAGTGGGGTACATGTAGTACTACCAGTACTACTACTAAGTCCAAGTCTGAGACACCCGTCAGCACTTGCTGAAACTAATGACCGCAGACCACGCAGATGCAGATTTCATCACCTCAAATGATGACCTCGTCACCTGTACCCGCAACAGCAGAGCCATAGTCATCCTGACTTGGAGGGGACGGCACAAGAGTGACGAGCATATCATTGTCGAGATAGAGTTGAGAAGGGGGATATATTCTATGATGGCCTGTCTGACACACCATGGCTTAGCCTCTGCAAACTCGATGATGGAGTTAGGTCTGAGCATTGCAATAAGTACCATGGAGACTCACCTAATGCGCAGAAGTTGCGCTCACCAAACTCGTCGTTTAAGCACTCCGCTCAAGCTCGTTCTAGATCTGAAGTGCTTGCTGAAAAATCGCCACAGATCACACAGATGATGACCCCATCACCTGTACCCGCAACAGCAGAGCCATGGTTATATTGACTCAGAGGGGATGGCACGAGAGTGACGAGACGCGTGTTTTCATGTCATTGTTGATGTAGAGTTGAGAAGGGGGATATATTCTATGATAGCCTGTCTGACGCGCCATGGCTTAGCCTCTGCAAACTTGATGACGCAGTAATTAGACCACATATGCGAGTAGCGGACAGAATGAACTTACAAGAGCAAGAAGACAAAAACACCTAGGACGCGATCTCAAAAGCATGATGGTCTGCAAACTTGTTCAGATAGAATGCTCGAAAAGCATCATATGAGTCATGGTGCTTGATGTCGCGTGAAATGATCTGTGCTCCATAGATTGGAATGAGGTGTGCGGCGCGGTAAATAGAATCAATATGGATGATTCCAACAGAAAAAGAATGGTCAGTATCAAACGAAGGTGTCACAATCCACATCCCAGTGTCCTGGTCGGGTCCGTCACTGGCTTTGTCAAACCAGCGCACCACAGCACATGGATGTGAAACTGCATTGAATGTGAAAGAAAAAAAACACATTACGCGTGCTATATCCATGCCCCCCATCCCTTCAACACTTGCATCTGTGTTAACAAATACACAGTCATACCGGGGCGCCTCGTTTCTCCAAATAGGACAGGCACGAATATGCTCACGGCGCATACCGCCAATTCCACTGCGGTCACTGGGCGCATAGAATGTCGAAGATGCAGAATTAAAGACTTGGATTTTGCCCTCAAATCGAGGACATCTCGAAAGCGGGATTTCAGAGGGAGGGCGCTGGTCATCTGGGTGCACTTGTTCGAATAGGAAGCGGCGGAGGACATTGTAGAGATTGGGGATAGAGAGTTCCGTGGATAGCTCGGGTATAGTGCGTGCGCGTTTGCGTTCTGCGATTCTATTAGAAAAGTGTTCACTGTAAAATATGAGATAGCTTACGAGGGGTCTTTGCCAACTGGACATGGGCCTGCACCAGTGTTGGGCCATTGTCAATTTCACCCTCTTCGTTATCACCCTGTATAGTAACATCGGCATTGAAGAGTATTGGCACTGTGGCGCTATTCTCGTTGGGTTGGCTGGCATCAGGCGTCTTATCTAAGCGCAAACGCTCTAGTGTAAATTTAAGCCAACAATAAAGATGTAACTCGTTATAAAACTTACTTAATGCCTTGAGTGTGGCAGACAGACAGGTGCCATTCAACATTCCACGGGTCTTGAAATCAATGCGTGCTGCTGTGAGCTTATCGAGGCGCTGGTTTGTCACCAGCATCTGACCAAGGGCTTTGTAGCGACTTGAGCGCCTCCATGGCTCCTTGACAGCTTTGATGTGTTTCGTCTCAGTGATCGAGGAGCAAAGGCCATTGGGCGCACCAAAAAGTCGGATAAGGAGGACATAGTGGGAACAAGAGTGTTGCCGAGGGAGAGAGAACGTTAAGACAACACCCGTAGATTCAAATATCTCCCTGTAATGATGGAATCGGTCAAGAGCCTCTTGAATTTGACCTAAAGTAGATTCTGTGATGATGTTGCGCCGTACGAGATAGCAAAATTCGAGAAATGCGCGAAATGCACGCACCACATCTGTTGGGACGTGACCTTCGATGGCAGGTAAATAGACCTGAATTATTGTTAGCCGAGTTGCGATATCCTAGTTAATGTGATAGTGAACTAACCTTCATGAGGGCTTTCGAATCATCGCCCGTCCATTGTTTGAATCCCCGACCTTCTGGAAATCGTCGGAGACCTGCAAATGAAGCAACTGCAGCAATTCTTTGATGACATGAGCTTTCGAATCATCAACTCAAGACAAAGTGACGCACCTTCGATCTATATCAGCTTGAATTCTCTCCGCTTCTTTCGTACCATGGACATGTTGCAGATACTGTCCAACCCACTTGACTAAGTGATCCTTGAAGGTTCCCTTAATCAATTGATGCAGGATATCCGGCGCGATAAGTTCGTGAATGTCGCCACGTGGAAAATCATTTGTGAACGGCTAGAAAAAATTGAGTCTTGACTCCAATAGAAAAGATGCGCGAGACTTACAACAAGGTCGCCAACAATCCCATACTCCATCCACAAAGCACCATAGGTGGCCTCTTCAACTAACGCTTCTGTATGGTCGCGACGACGACACAGTGACTTCGTGTCTAAACTGTCAGGATGTGACATACACCTAGTAGCAGTAAGGTAGAGGGATGTTGGAGATAATTTAGGAACATACCTTGGACACCAATTGCGCACTATGCACGCTAGTAGAACTTGCTCCTCGTAATCTGCAATATATGGTCCAAGGCCATAAATTACACGCCGATAGTGGCCATCACCGAAGCGTACAACCTCTGGTGTGGTCATGCCAGGCCTGAGGTTCTCGAGAATCTTGGCGACAGATGAATGAAACAGTTGCCGACGGAATTTCCGAAATTTCGGGTCTTTTGCATGCTCCTCTGTAGCTGCTTGACTGTGATTAGCGCAAAACGATAGTAGTAGTGTGAAACATACTTTTTGGCATAGCAAGGAAGCCAATAATGGCAACGGCATCACGATGTGCACGTCGGACATTATTACGAACGTTCCCGATTGATACATACAAGGGATAGTAATCATTGGCACCAGTCGCCACTGAGACTGTTGTCTTGTCACTTCCGAGTATAACCGGCACAAACGTTGAGCCGAGTGTATCCGGATCTTCAGAAATAGTTTCCTACTGAAATTTTCAGCATGTGTAGCTACAGAAAACAATGAAAGACAACGTACCGCTTGGTTCCATGCCCAGTCACCAGACATGAGGTCCTGCCATTGGCGTTCATCGCCATCAGTCAAATACTCACGGTAGGGCCGATAATCCATCTCTGTAGCGTAGTCCGGATTCCCCAACATGTTCCGAATAACCTCATGGGGGTCTCGGTACCAGACATCGTGAGCTTGGTCCATCCAGGGTAGTACATTAGTTTCGGGCCTCTCCCCAGTGTACTGGACCTTGAGGGATTGCCATTTGACATCACCCACTGGCGTAGCGTCAATAGTTTTATACAAATCACGGTGGTCCGCAAACGGAGGTTTGTCGTTGTATTTGAGGAGGGTTGCAGCCCAAAGATCCAATAAAACATTGATGTCTCCGGCAGACATTTGGTTGCGTGTGTACAGAAATTCTGCAGTCTCGAACTCGACACGATTTCGATATGGAGCCCAGTCATCAGGTGACTTGATTGGAGGTGGTGTTGGGGGCGCTCCATCTGGAAGGAATTGTCCTGTCACATTGCAAGGACGAGCTTATATTGATAGATGTGTTAGTTGTAACTAGCTGGAAGGACTTCGTGAAACATACCATTTAGTTTTGGGTGATAGTTGCGGTATAATCTATCACCCAGCCCAAAAAATTCTGCGTTCAAATCATCTGGAATGTCAGGTTCATTAAGTGCCTGACTTGGGTCAGATGTACCCGCAGGAAAATTGTCACCGCCTGCAGAGATGTCGTCATGACCTGCTGGGAAGTAGCCATCCAGTACTTCAGGCTGCTCTTCAACTGTAGCGGTGTGCGAGACGCCGGTGGTAGCAGGAGCTGGTCCAAATATCGGGTGTGAGGTGTTCCAGTGTTTTTTGCGCCCTCCCTGAGACTTGAAATGACGTGCGCAGCGTAAGTAACCGCAAGGAAATTGAAGAGAACTGTGGTCATTGCGAGCGATGGGCATCTTGACTGTAAAATAGAGTGAGGCAAAGAACTTGAAGTGCCGAACACACGTACTAGTACTAGTCTGATACTATTAAACAAAAGGTGACACCCCGATTACCACAGTCGGCGGCTGTTGGGGGTGGGACTTACAACTTTTTTTCTCAACTTGAAACCCTACTTTTCTTTTCCTCTTCCACAAAGTCTTATCCCTTGCTGTCTCCCTCATCTGCACAGTCATGTCCACAACAGATGCTCCCCGCCGCACCCGCCCATCGAATGCAACTGCCCGACCTGCTAAGATATTGCTCGATGCGAAGATCAAGAGGCGATCCCCGGCTCAAAAGGCTGCAGAAGACCTTGTCATCAAAGAAGCGAGAGAAGCAAAAGAAGCAGCACACCAAAAGGGGGTTGAGCGTGTTGCTGCTCTGCAGGCTGAGATGGACAAAGCCCAGAAGGAATTGATCATGAAGAAGGCGACTCCTGTTCGGCCAAAGCCTAGGGCCAAGGCGATAAAGCCAAAAGCGACTCAGAAAAAGTCTGTAGTAGGTGACACTGGCGGTGGTGACAGTCCTGCTGATAGTGGTTTGTTGGAGGACCTAGTGTCAGAGACTGACCTCGCCAGGGATGTGGAAAATAAAGCTGCAGGAAGGGGGAAAAAGATGGTGACGAAGAAAGTCGCAAAGACGTTGATAAGGGATGCCATCAGTAACGTGCAAAAGAAGCTCAGTGAATCATCCGAGTCAAAAGTGGAAGGTGATAATGCACGTGCTGATGGGAAATCACCGTAAGGCTTATATCTCTCACATTACCATGTTGCTCCTCACTGAATCGACTCTCTTTTTTCTAAACCTTACTTCCAGTATCAACACATCCACAAAACTCGCATTAGGTGGCCGAGTGACCAACTGGATCTCAGGGGTCAAACCTGGAAATCCAGAGCCGCTGTCGCGTCCATCCATTGATAGCACTTCAACTCGAGCACCTCCGTCATCAATTTTCTCAGAGGGCAATGCTTCCTCCGCACCGACTTCAGCCGCTGAGCTCCCGACTAAGATTCCTGCCACTTTGCCTCAAATTCCAGATGGTGTCGCAGACGATACTCTTACTGGCGCATTTGCAGACGATATCGACGATTCGTTGGAGCGTGAGGATGCTCTCTTGGGGAGCAAGCAAAAGAAAGGGAAATCTAAGGTACTATTGGCAGTGATTCATTGCCAGCATCAGAATCTACTAATTCCTTCTTTCACAGGTTGTAACGCTATACGAAGAGGACTATGATGTCGACGAGCCTGAGGCTCCGCCAGAAGCATCAGACGAGTCGGACGATGAGCTTATGGCTCCATTGACACAAGTATTACCAGAGGAGCAGTACTCACAGGAGCCTAAGGCGCCATTCACACAGGTAGACAATCATATGCTCTTGAAGCGGAAAGCTAGCACCATAGACGATGAGGAGTCTTTGGTGTCCTGGTCCATGGAGATTGATGGCGATGCAGAACTCGTAGAAGACGCAATCATGAGTTCTGATTCGGAGGCACCGCTCCCTGTCAAACCTAACACAGCGAAGAAGGAGAAAATTCTGCGCACAACATATTCAGTAAGGATTCTGGCCCTAATCGCACTCATTTCTGACAATGTACAGACATCCGTCACTGCATCTCAGGCTATAGTCGACAGCAAGCCGCCGGCTCATAAAAAGGCTAAGGTCAAATCTTCCGCACTACATGCCCGTGGTGCTCCTGCTACCACATGCCAGCAGAATGCAGATACTGCACCAGACAACATCAAAGCACGCAGCGCCTATCGCACAGTCGACTTACCTGCAGCGATGCAAGCGGATCAGCGCTGGGCGAAGAATTTTATCCCTACCATAATGCTGTGGGCAGGCAGCTATGAAGATATCTGGAGTATTCCTGACGAGGTCCTTCTCCATCATGCGCAGCTTGTTCTTAACGCAGTGTACAACGATCTCGACATAGTGGTCGTTCACGGTGGAGTTATACATTCACTCGTAAGTCAGCTGTTTAATTCTAGGTTTAGCGACCTGAACTAAATCTATACAGACTGCACAGCGCATTTCAGAATGGCGCAGCAATTTTGGCTCCACAGGGCTAGTCATCATTATGGACTTTTTATCACGAAATTCCGACGTGAATCCTGTCAACCTGGCCAAATCTCTTAATGTTGAATGGGCATTCTTGTTCGAGGACCCGGACAATCCATCGCCACTTACTGCATACCGCTCACCCTTTGTACTGCAGTTATTTGGCACAGCACACCTCAATGCCATCACTGGGTATGTGCAGGTTCCGTCATTCGACATGCACGCACTTGCAACAAGCGGGATGTTACGGCCTCTTGCTCTTTCTGCTGCAGCGGTGAGTTCAACCTATAATGGCTTAATCATGCTCATTTTTTTCAGATTGAGCGTGCTGTCGCCATGATCGCAGATGAAGAACTCAAAGTTCAAAATGTTCTGTCATCCGCATCAAGAGGTCGGGTTAGCATCAGGCTACCGAAGGTCCTCAACAAAGTTACTGGGAAGGAGACCAACATTCCGTTTTTATTTTCGGCAGCTCTCTGGCTTAAACCAACCTAATTCGTACATCAAATCTCTGTTAGGCAAGCCCGCTGGGTACCTCGAAACCACAGTACGGATGGCGCGTGCCACCTTGAATGATGTCACTGAAACACCGTTGGCTCGCTGATCGACGATGACGAGTCAGAGGAGGACAAGCGTGCTATGATTGTAAGTATTTATCATTGCAGGCGCCCCTCTCACTGACATCCATTGTTGCAGGATTTTGTTTTTGTTGTAGCACCTGCCAGTGCATGAATTTCGCTGTCCTGTGGTTGTTTTCTGCCGTATATCATGTTTTCCGCAGCTCTGCTATCATGTTTCTGCCGCTGACTGCTTTTTGCCCTGCATGCCCCACCTTTTCCTCCATTCCCCCAGTTCCTTATGTTACTGAGAGTCTCCTTAATTTCATGCTTATCACGCTTTCTATGTATCCTGTTATCCTGCTATCAAATGCTTAAACCGCTTTTTCTGCTTATTTAAGTGAATTAAGTGAAAATCCAGATGACGAGTGGGCTTAATTAAGTGGCTCGCTTTTTCACTCCATTGACTTATGCGTCCCTTTTCGTGTAATTAAGTGACAAATAAAGTAAAAAAAGCAACCAGTGGTTTTCTGATGTAACCACTGGCACAATATCGCGAGTGTTAAAATATCACCCTCTCATACACTGGCCATTTTCGCTGCTCAAACAGAAGGTATTCAAGGCAATTCAGGAATAGAGCGTACCCCACATCAAAGACACGTTCGCATGTTCGTCTTCGGTGATACAGAAGTCTCCTCTCTGTCCCTTTGTTAATTGAAGCTTTACAAAGGCAAGGGGGCTGACCTGGACAAACTTTCAGGCACCAATCAGCGGTGGGGAGCTGAATGAAGGCATAATAGCGCAGCTTATAATGCAGTCACCTGAAAGTCTTATGCGCCAATGATAACTAGATCTATTCCCAAGCCAAATATTTGCAACTCCATAGGAGTTACCATACTGCATCCTGCGGCGTCAGGATACATTACTGTGCATTGATGGCATGCCGCATAGCCTGCCAACATGCTAGAGATTTGGCAATATAGGCTAGAAAAATGTGTGAGATGGGGAGATGCTGTTTGCCATCGAACTTTCTCACCCCCACAAAAGTGGACCATCAGACATAGAAGATGCACATGATGCCAGTGGTAGACACAGGCTTTTGTCTACACGGCAATTAAACTGTGAAGCGAACACAAATATAATGCATGTGACACCTTAAAATACGACTTGAACGAACGGGTGCCCAACTTCCTCAACTCCATCCAAACACCCACTGATCGTTGGTGTTTTGAGCACTGAATTCATCTAACTGGTTTTCCAGTGATTAATACTATAGTTCTTCTGCAGGGTAGGGCTAACCACTTGCTTATCAGCGACTTTGAATACTCACCAAGATCTCTTGATCATTCTCAAATTGCGGCAACTCCTGCATATACTGTTCGAAGTTGGCCTTTGGTTATTGGTGAGCACTCAATTCCTAAGGCAGGCTGTTTGGTGAGCATTTCTCTTGGCAGTTAAAGATAGGCAGGCCGACTCAGCAGGAATATTTGCCATAGCAAGAAAACTACCTCTAAATCAAAGATCCTGGCGGACTTCTCCCAATACATATTGCACCACTTGCCATACTTGAGACCTCCAAGCGCTGACTATGCCTTTCTTGATGAATAAAAAGCAAGAAATTCCAACAGTGGCACCCTGCCGTACCATGCGAGGCCATACGAACAATGTAAAGGTCTTGTGCACCTGCCCAGGGGACGGCAGATCATCACATGCTCATTGGATGGCTCACTGCGACTATGGGACTTGGAGAGTGGCACACAAATAGGCAAGGACTGGCGAGATGAGGTGGAGAAGACAGCAGCGGTGTACAAAATGGCATTATCTCCAAGTGGCCAGACTGTTGTCAGCGGAAGTGGAAATGGGAAAATGAAGTTGTGGGACGTCAAGACAAGACAGGTCATCCAAAGATGGACAGGGCACACTGAGAAAGTATTGTCAGTGTGCTGGAGTGTGGATGGTAATCGAATAGGGAGCGGATCCTGGGATGGGATGGCAAGAGTGTGGGATGTAAGGACTGGAGAAAGAATTCTGGCAATCGAGACCGAGCACGAGTATTTGTGGGCAGTGTTATACTCGCCAGACAAGATGCAAATTGCGACAGGAGGATCAAATGAGCATGCTGCAAAAATCTGGGATGCAAAGATGGGCGAGCTGCTCACCACACTCAAACACGATTACTTTGTTCAGAGCTTGGTCTGGACGTTGGACGGAAAGAAACTCATTTCCGCATCATATGGCCCAATGAGGATATTGACACAGCCACTTGGCGGCAGGTCGCCATGCTGGGGGGTCACACAAATTATGTCAACGCCATCACCCTGACTTGGAACAACTGCCTCCTCACAAGTGCATCAGATGATAACACAGTGTCTATGGAGTCTGACACCAACCTTCCAGTCGGTCCACCCCTCCAGCACAAAGATAAGTAGAATGTGCAGTCTTTTCTGTTGATGGAAAAGTGCTGGTCACTGGCAGTCGCGATAAAAACGCCTATGCATGGGACATTCATGCCATCCTCAAAACAGCTGGCCTTGAAGACCTACTGGCCGATACTAGTAATGTGAGTGCCACATATTTCCCACTCTTCCTCAATGACAGTGTCTGTTGATAGGCACCAAAAGACAGACTCGAACAAATGGCATCTCAAGGCCAGCCAGGAACACTCAACTCAACACCAATGAAAAAATGAACCCTCATTCCACAACGCCTTCAGCCTCACTCCAGATGCACTCATGGATTCCCTGCCTCCACTCCTCCGTCCTCAAATTCGCACCAACAAGCAATCGATCTTTCGCAACGCACACTTGTCTCATGTCGATGCGGCACCAATGCGGGACAGGGATGTATGTATTTCTCTGGCATGTCAGTCTCTGGCGTCTGATGATCATCATGCAGGTATTGTTTGTTCCTCCTCAGGTGCCATTAGATCATCCACACCCTCATTCTGCTGGCACTACTACACCATGTGCAAAACCTGCGTGTTTAGACCCGTCCGATTGTTGGGTAATATTGGTCTTTTTTTCTGCTGCGTGTAATCATCAACACACCGATGGCGATGCACAACCAACACAGCAGCCTCAGGTCAGTCATAACAAGTAAAAATCCATGCAATTTTGCACACACAGAGGCAGCCACAAGGCCAGGTCCAAGCGTCATCAT
The DNA here is from genome assembly GCA_016628085.1 of Suillus occidentalis. Lineage (NCBI taxonomy): Eukaryota > Fungi > Basidiomycota > Agaricomycetes > Boletales > Suillaceae > Suillus > Suillus occidentalis. The sequence continues at coordinate 55,992 of JABBWB010000280.1, forward strand.
CACAGACTCAGCCTTTCGTTCCCTCGATGTCTGTGACATCTACTGTTCTACCGCGCCAGGTGCAAGTGCGTATCCATGATTCTCCGTTGTGGATACTTTCTGTGCTTTTCTCTGCTGTGCATTTCCTTGATATAAATAGTGTTGGTACAGCATGTGGACGCCCACCTCATGTTTGAATCAGGTATTTTAGTAATCATTCTGTCTATTTGCGCCGGGTGTTTGCATTTCAATCTTACTTAATCTCATGCACCAGTCATTCCATTTCCATCCACATCCATTCCTCGGGATGCTATGCTGATCTCACAGCGATTTCCCGGCACCTATGATTCTCCCTGATTGAGCAGCCTAGTGCTGGAGCGGGGGTCTGTGCCAG